>OMNV01012638.1:79259-127034 GCA_900303265.1 Brotula barbata
CCCCCAGGCCATACGCCTATACAACTCCTCCCTGGGAGGGCGGGGTGTTGGGGGTCGACAACAACACATTTAGCACTGTATTGTTGTTGTATACATACATATATAATGTATGTATACATTATAGGTTGGTTATATTTCATTTTATATTATATCTGTTATATTATGTTATATTGTTCTATATATTCTATAATTCTTTCATCATTATTTTTGTTGTTTTTGTTGGTGTTTGGCTGTTATCAGCTACGGGATGACTTGATCTATCTATCTATCTATCTATCTATCTATCTATCTATCTATCTATCTATCTATCTATAAAGCAAATTATGCTGGCTATAATTACAATAGAATAGCATAAAGTAGACTAGAATAAAGTATAGTAGTTGTGTATAGGGGAGGTTGAGTCAATGCGCATGCGCAGTACGTCTTTTCCGTATAGCTTGCAATGCTCACAGGCTGAACTTCCTCATTGATTAAAAAGTGCCTGACAGTCGACCGACCTTCGTTTTTGTCTGGAATATTAGCCAGGCCCGGTTTTATTTTTAACACTCACAAATGTCTAAGCCTCCTCCCAAGCCGGCCAAGCCAGGTAAGAAGCTCAACTCTACGGTTTGACGTAAAAATCAACTCAAAGTTGTGCTCTGTGTGTCAGTTGCTGCTACGGGGGTAACACACCTTGATGGCCGTGTGCGTAAGCTGAGGGGCGGGCGGTGTGAACTTTGACTCACAAAGTTAAAATGGTTTCAGTAGGCATACGTGAGATTAACCGGTTTATGGGAAACATAACCGAGTGTGTTTTGTTCGGTCACCGTGGCGTTTTTAGCGCTTAGAGACCGTGCAGATGCACCTCTTTTCGGCAGGCCTCTGGTCTGTCACTTCCCTGTTTCCAACAGAAGACGCACACACACAAGCTGATGATGATGATGATGATGATGAAATAACACACAAGCACTACTCTGCCATTAGTATGTGGACACGGTCTGGTGAATGTTTCAGGACTTTTCCTAGGCTTCATTGCTTCCTGTAGTAATATTTTGTAGTGAAGGCCCTCTGCTGTTAAAGCATGACAAATCCAGGTCCATGAACTGATAGTCTGCTAAGTTTGTTGTAGCTCTGACTCCATCCAGCTTCGAGATGAAATGGAAGACAGACTGAACCAGACTCCACGCCCTAACATCACTTTTGGACCATGCAAATGCGTTGATGACTGAATTAAGCTAAATCCTAGTAACTACAAACCAAACCAAAGTTTAGTGGAAAGTTTATCCAGGAGAGTGGACACTGATGTAGCAGCAAATGGGCAGCAAATCCACATTAACGCCGGTGTTCTTAGAATTAGACAGTGACACATGAGTCTACATGGGTTTCCACATACTTTTTGGACATGCACTGTATGTGTGCTAGTCTGTTTATTAGTAATACAGGCATACACATTAGTATAAGGATAACTACATTTCAAGCTGTAAAATTCACAGGTACACAATAAATGAAATCGTTAGATGATAAACAGAATTAAACAAAATGAACGTTTCAAATGCATAAAATATAGCTGCTGCAGTTGCATGTTTGCTAACACATACGATGATATATTTTTCCACTATAGTGGTTGGGCTGACAACAGTAATTTTGTTTGCAAAGAGGTGACAAGTGAATTCTTTGCACGTATGCACTTGAACGTCTTGGGTTTTATTTTTAACTTTAATATAAGTAGTCTCCACTTCCCTAGGTGAATTTGCACGTGAGATTGGAAATTGAAACAAACTGCTGTGACAGAAAATAGGGTGTGAAAGAAAAAGGTTGATGTGTGAGGAAAACGAAGGCTCACACCCTTCACACCATTCACACGTTTTTTTTCATATTTTTAAAGTGTTGTGCTCAGGCTTAGCAGACATCTGTAAGTCATCCCTTATCCCAAGGAATAAAGTCTTGTGTTTGTTTATTCATGAGGTTGCCATACCTGACTGGCAGCAACTGGTGTATCTGTTGGGACAGATGGTTAGCAGGTACCATCACAGTGTCTCATAAGAAAGACAAAGACCCTCTTTTTTTAGCTTAGTCGGTGCTTCATTTACTCATCAAGTATTTTATGTTATATTGTATATTTTGGTGTGTTTAATAGTACTGTCACCATTGATTGATTATAATGGAGTGCTAGATAAAATCTAATCAGTTTTAAATACATGTAATGCGAATGCGTCGATGGCACCTGACCTGCCTCTGAGCGAAGCTTTTTATGTTTTTGTAAATTCGCGTCCGGCCTTCTGCAAGATCATTCGCTCTCTCTCTGCACCACTGGATAACAACCAATGAAAATGTAACGCATCAGCATGTAGGTCACAGATCATCATGTCTTAAAGTGACAACCCACTGGTCGATGATCTGACGTGGAGCAGATTGTGACAGACATATAATCAGAGTAAATACATTACAAGATAACATCGTGAATAGTGACAGCTGTGGTGTTCAGTTGTACAAGAGGAAGAAACAGATTTGCTCTTAAGTCCAGCCAAATCTGTCCAGGCTCCAGCAGTATCCTGTAATTATTAAAAATAAAGCTAAAACAAAAGAAAACCAAACATCTCTGCAAAGATCAATAGAATTGTATTATTATTATTATTCGACCTTAATTTAGAAAGGAAACTGTTAAAAGAATGAGTTCTTTGTGTGTTATGCTGACATCAGTGGCACATTGTCACAAGCACTGACCATTGTAACTATATTTAGTAAGAGCAGTAGGCGGATGAGTTAATCCATCCTTCCCTTTTCTCCACCTTAATCAGCATTTTTGAAAGAAAAGCCATTCAAAATTTGATATGCATTTCATCAAGTAACAAGAGGTAGTCATGCTTTCCTGCTGACATAATTTACCCCATTTTAGGTGCTCTACTAATGCAATGTGTTTGACTAAAAGGTTCGTAGAATTGTCTGTGTGCTTTAGGTTTTCAGAGTTTAGGAGGAGTTTAGCAGTTGGTTAGCGTGTGGGTTGGGCTTTGAACAGGAATGGGGAATTGAGGGGCATTCATGATCAGGCAGGTTCGTCAGACAAGAATAGTGCTGCTGGAATTACTACTGTAATGTATCAACACTACTTGAACATCAGAAAAACCACACACAGGGTTTTTTACATGCTGTAGCCAGGTCTGAATTAAGTGTCCTACAGGCTTCAGAATGCAAAGGGAAGCCTGGACTAGCCCGCACTGGATTTTGTGTGTTTTGGGGGACATGATCAGGCCTGCAGATGAGAGGGGCTTGCTGTGGTGAACAGAGCTCGACTTGTCTCGTAGCTCGGCCCCTCTCCGTCTGAAACACTGGGGCAGTGTGCCCATTAAACAGAAACCCTCAGTAACAACCGAGGGGTGTTACAACATGTCAGCTAGAGCAACAGACAGACAGAACGCAGTCAGAACAGTGTAAATGTGCAAACAGGTCAGAGCTTCTTGAATCTCAATTCTAGGTCTCCATTAAGTAGTTTAGCTGTCAGTGAAGGCCTCAACCTCTCAGCATTCTCAGCTGGCAGCATTCCAGCAGGACCGATCATAGAAGGGCTCAACATGGAGCCACCCAGGCCCCGAGGCAAGGGACCTCCAGCTGCTTTGTGTTGACGTGTCACATGTAAACAGCTCATTATATTATATTATATTATATTATATTATATTATTCTGGCTGGAGACATAAATTGATAAATGGGGTTATGCCATCTGTTAACTTTTATCTTATTTTATCTTATTCAGGACTCAGCCACAATTACATTATTGTGAAAAGCAAACCTCCATAGCTGTACGATCACAGCAAATGTGGTTTCATTTGTTCATTGACAACCTATTAATAGGAACGAAGCTGGCTCACAGTTTTGGCATCTAACGTACAGTTTGTCTACTCTTTCTCTCTTCTAGGCCAAGTCAAGGTGTTCAAAGCACTGTTCACCTTTAACCCGAGAACGGTATGTTTGTTTTTACAACGTGTGTGTTTTATATTTGTAATTAATTAGAATTACTTTGTTTTCAATTGATATTAAAGTATTTTTTTTCATGTGTGATAAAAGCTACAGTAAGACAATAAAAGAGACAATAAAGCATGGAAACCTCCAGGGATGTGAACGCTTTCGAGAGGCACAAGTCCTTATTAGTGAATAGGACATTCCATTATGGCCTTGATTAATATTACTGCACAGTATTTGAAACTGAGGGAGCCTTTTGCGACACCTCAATCAAAACTTTGCTCATTTTCCAGTATTTTTATTTGCACAGTGAATTAAAAAGTGAAGCTTGGGGGCTGCAGAAAGGGGGTAAAATGTAATCCAGAAGACAAACCTATTTTGTTTTTTCAGCCAGATGAGCTGTACTTTGAAGAAGGAGACATCTTATACATCTCTGACACAGTAAGACCTCATAAATATCAGTTTGCATGTCTTCCTCCGGTCTAAACCAACTATTCTCACTCTTGAGAATCTTGTCTTTCCACCCTTTGTACTTTGTCCTTTCCCCTTGTTTCTAATTCTAGCCCTGGCTGTCTGCCTTTCACTTTTCTTCCTTTCTATTTCATTGTGTTTCTTTTTTATTTGCATCAGTGCAAAGTCTTGTTTATTTATTTACATATGGATTCTCTTGCACTCTTGCGTTGCACAGAAAAGGAGATACAAAAATCTGTTGTGATTTGATTATTTTTTGTTCATCCTATTCATATTGGGATCTCCTTTCAATACAGGGGTCGGGTCAGACCATTTTTTTGGGGGCGGGGTCTAGTTTATAATGTTTAAAAGCTTGTAAACTTGTAACCAAGTGAGCAGGGGCTAGATTTTGATCACAAATGAATTTACAGATCACAGCATTTATTTCTTTTGAGGACCCCTTAGACCGCGATTTTCAATTTGAGTTATTCGATTTGAGTTCAATCAGAGAACCAGGCTCATTTAGCAACAACTATTTGACCATACAAAGAAGAAGCATGAGTAAATTAAATTTATTACAAGGGATCACATGTACACATTAATAATATCCCAAGATGACCTTTTGGTGGCCCCATACAGGAGTAATTCTGGATGTTAAGAGGAATATTGTGTGTCTGTTATCCCCAGAGTGATACTAATTGGTGGAAGGGGACATGTGAAGGGAGGTCGGGTTTGATCCCAAGTAACTACGGTGAGTAGGTAACACAGAAAGATAAAACATTAAACAGACGTGCAACATAGAATGTAGGAAGAGCCCTCATACATACTGACAGACTCTGTTATATGAAAGATGGTGAGGCTATGCAGATCTGTGTTTTTTATTTTTTTTCAGTGTCAGAGCGTGCAGAGTCTATCGACAATCCAATGCATGATGCAGCCAAACGAGGTGCGACAATTATCTCCGCATCTTAATATTTCTACTGTATTTTTTATCAGGTTTTTGTCTGTGTCCACGTTTGCACTGTTAAGAATCTGTTGTAACTTACTCTTTGTGCGTTGGTGTCCTGAACGTATGTGTGTGACTTCAAATAGGTAATCTCACGTGGCTGAATGAATGTCTGAAAAACAAGGTAGGGATCAATGGACTTGACAAGGCTGGAAACACTCCCCTCTACTGGGGATGCCACGGAGGACATAAAGGTAAGAAATGTTGAAAACTGTTTACTCAGTAGAGTAGAGGCTTAAATATGACAGCTTCTCTTGTTGTTTTCGTCACATAGTATTGAAAGCCACATTTTTTGTGGCCCAAAAGCGCATGTTTTTGACATGAGAGGGGAAGCACTTTAAAACAGGAACTTGTGTGTTACTGTTCTTCTCTTTTCATAACATCCCTAACCCAAAGTTCTCTCTCTTTTGTTTCTATCCCAGATGTTGTGGAGCAGTTGCTGAGCCAGCCCAACGTGGAGCTCAATCAGCAGGTCAGAAGCTTCACAAACGCATTCAGTCTTGATAGAACCCTTCAGAACCCTAACCCTAAACAGGATTACACATTTTATTTTCTTCCTAATCTATTTTTGACAAGATTTTATGAAGGACTCAATCAACAATGGCTCGCATCAATTGTAGTGGTATTGACTTGAATCAAGTGTGACTTACTTTATTCTAGTGCAGTGATTTGCCATTTTCTGGCTCAATTCCAAGTTGACTTTTAATGGATACATCCTGAAATAATCTCACTACCCTGACATGTTTTCTTCTGTGAAGAGAATAACACTTGTTTCCTGTGTTCCTGGTTAGATGATGATTTTTCTGTGTTTTAGAATAAACTTGGGGACACGGCGCTGCACGCTGCTTCCTGGAAGGGTTACGATGACATTGTGGAGATGTTGCTCAAAAAGAGTGAGTGTCCATCCACCTGTTTGTGCTAAATAGTCAACATTATCTTAATCATTATCCATTCTACGAAACACCTTAAAAATGGCCAAATTAAATTCAGTGTGGTTTAAATAAATTTTATACGCTTACATCTTCAGGTGTCTGTGTAATGTAGTTGCATTTATTTCTTATCCTGAAAGGAAAATATTTACTATTTTTTTAAAAAAGAGAAACTTTTTGTGACTGAAAAAATGTGAGCAAGGGTAGACTTAATTTATTTTTAACTGAATGTTTTTGTTATCATAAAGCACTAGCTATATTTTTTAGCAAAGGTCATTGAGAGGTATTTTCTAAAGATGGTTTCTTGTCCTTGTGTTTTGTGTTAGGTAGCACATGCCTAACACAACCACTAAGATGAGGCAAAAGCTCAATATTTGCTGAGGAGCAACTGATGAATCATTGCATTAATTGCTGTTAGGTTTATTTATTGTTCCAATAATCGCTACATTATAATAAACAATCGTTAGTTGCAGCTCAACTGTCCACTCGTGCACATAGATCTCTCTTCTGTATGCATCTGTGTTTTTAGATGCCAGGACAGATATCAGGAACAGTGAGAATAAGCTGGCACTGGAAATGGCCACCAATGCTCAGTGTGCTTCACTTCTCAAGAGGAAACAGGGAAACAGTAAGTCTATCAGCCACTATGTGGCAGCCTTGCAACACTCCCACACAAAGGAAAGACCTGACAGTCACACAGGCCTTTACCTGGTGTGACTGTCAGATCTCACAGCAGCTGTTAGTAATATCTAGAAGTGATGAAATAACCTCATACAGAATAAAGTTTAAAAAAAGAAACATGCCAAGCTGTATAAACTATATAACATATATAATATGGACAGGTTTAGCAGTGAATAGTAGTACTCCAATGCATGGAGAGGAGTCAGTTGTAGTTGTTTATTTTTGTCTTGTAAGGATGCCCCCTGGACGCCTTCCTTTGGAGGTGTACCAGGCACATCCTACTGGGAGGAGACCCTCAGGCAGACCCAGACAAGCTGGAGAGATTATATCTGGGCGGCCGTGGGTCAGTGGTAGAGCGGGTCTCTAACCATAGGGTTGATGCGCAGGTTAAATGCATCAATCAGATTTCATTTCCATATGTAAGAATACAGAATATGACCAAATAAGGGAAGAAGCCCTGATTCTATCTCTCCACTAGTCTGGGAACGTCTAGAGATCACCCAGGAAAGGCTAGAGGAAGGTGTTAGGGAAAGGGATGTCTGGGATGCTCAGTTGGCCCTGTTGCCACGGCAACCCTGACCAGGATTAAGCAGGTTGGAAGTGAGTAGAATTGCTCTTCATGCTCCTATCTCCCTGTTTTAGACCTCACCCGAACACACAGCAACGCCGAGGAGTATTTGGATGACGAGGACTCGGACTGATCAAGGCATTGTCGCTCTCTTCCATTGGGTGTGGCAGGTCAGGGAGCTCAAAGTGTTTAGTGGAAGACCTTAAACAGAATTGCTGCTCCTTTATCTCCCTTCTAGTTGTGTGATGTGAGCTATCGTCTCAATTTCAGTAGAGTTGTACACTGTGGGCAGATGGATGGGACCATTACTCACAGAAAAACATTCCAAAAGTACAGATTATATTTCAGACATATACACTGTGCGTCAGAGTTTCAATGCACATGAAATGGATTGATGTCTGTCTAGAAAAATGCTCCAAGTCCCGCTTAAAGAACCAAGAT
The DNA here is from genome assembly GCA_900303265.1 of Brotula barbata. Lineage (NCBI taxonomy): Eukaryota > Metazoa > Chordata > Actinopteri > Ophidiiformes > Ophidiidae > Brotula > Brotula barbata. The sequence goes on from OMNV01012638.1 coordinate 87,269, forward strand.
CCAGATGTTATTGCAGGCTAGAGCTTTATCTTGAATGGACATGATTCACATCTATTTATTTACATTGGGAAGTTATTACAATATGTGTGTTAAACCTCGCCATATCTATGCAGATGGAAAAATAATTGGGATATGATGTAAATAATATATATTGTTTATATTTCTCCTTTCGAACGAAATGTGTCAAGGCAATTTCCCTAACGTTCATAGATGCCGCGCTCAACTTTAGAACCATTTGTTAATAAAGTGCCTTGGAAGGCCGACACACCCTTACATTTTGAGAGCCCCCATACTGTCCGGAAGCTCTGATATTCTGCATTCAGGCCTTTGAGATGAAATACCTCTGACATTTCCACTGCCATTGAACATCTTTTAGCTCATTAAAACTGAAGAAAACGCTTAGTGCAAACCAACCTTTACTTTATTCTTTACGCTTTGAGGTTTTTCATTAGGGGTTGAGTTACATCCCAGGAATGTGTTTTTGGTTATATTCCTGCTTTCCAACAATTAGTGTTTTTTTTAAAAGTGCCTTATAAAATTTGTAAAGGAGTGAGTGCCCACACTTGTTTTGTATCAGCGTGAAAATATAGTATCCTGATGTTATAAATTTCTTACAATAATATTGTTCTACTTTTCCACGTGGCTGCTTTGTCCTTAAAACTATGCAATAAAAGTTTTACCATCAAGTATCCATCAAAGATTTTTTCCCCACCTAATCCACAAATCATCTTTGGGTGCAGATGACCAAATAATGTTAGCACTAAATTTGATAATCCTGCGTGAACTCATGGAATAAATGTAGTCTTATCTGTCCCATTGTGTATTACTATTACTACTTCTTCCACTCATACAGCAGTGACCTTGTTAGCAATACCCAAAATATAACACAAGGGCCAATTACCAACATTCAAAAATCAGACATGGTCCCAACAGTAATACTAATTATGAGGTTTTAAAATCAAAGAATTTGTTTATTACAAAGTCAGCATGTGGATGTCATTCCAAAGAAGGCAGAAAAGGCAAAAATAGATGCATTGACAGACATATGAGTCTTTCATGGTAGATTCAGGTACGTGCTACATATCTGCCAAAGCAGAGAAAACAAGGACTGCAAAAGTAGAAAAGGCCACAAACTTTGATATGATCGTCATATACAGGGACGCTACTTCAGCTTTATCCTTGGGCCCACTGTACTGTGATGCCAAAGTCCAAACACGCAAGCATTTCAACCCCCTCTCCGCACACATCGCAGAGACGCACATAGAGCAGGAAGAAAACTGCAGACGGAGGCAAGTGGCATTTGTAAGGACTAAGACTGCTGACTGTACCATTTTCTGGCCATTATACATCCTGGGTAAAAGCTGAATGCGTTTCGAGGACGTGGAAAAGATAAGGTGACAACTGGAAGCAATGTAATCTTATTGAATGATCTGTATAGTTGGGATGCATGCTTGCATAGGCTGCACTGCAGCCTGGATGCCAATCTGAGGGCATCCAGCAGGAGGATTCAGGGCACACAGGTCTCATGTTCAGCCAAATGCGTACTGGGATTTTAATAACACTGAGCTGTATAAAGCAGGTAGAATTTCCTTGAACATTTCAATGAAGAGTATAATTATCTATGAATATACTACAGTTCAATAGTATTCCAATGTTTTCTAGGGCAGCCAAGGAAATGTACTTGTATAAAAAAGGGAGAGTGCACATTAAGATACAGTAAATGTGCCAGATTTAGCCATCTGCAGTCCCTGTTCAGCAAATATAAATTTAATATTTCCTGTGGGTAGAGAAAGAACGGAAGCAGCTATGATTCTTTGACAGGCCTCCAGAAATACAAAATATGACAAAAACACAATAGTTCTGAATCACATTGACACACATGAAAGATACATACAGTCAGACAGCCATACAGGGCATAAGCAACGCAAAACTGTAATACTTAAAGTTTGAAAATTGAATTAGGGAACATAAGACATTATGGAGGGATTCTGTCAATGACATTTGGTTCATTAGTCATATTCTGCAAGTGAAAACAACTTTATAAAGTTTTTTTGTGTTGGTGGTAGACTACAAGTAAGGTCTTTACACCAACAGGTGACCCTGTTGAGGTGATGACACAGAGGTCAAATGAGGCGCAGCTGTGACAGCTTTTATACAGTTTTCACCGAACTGAGTAGTTCTGTCCAGGATCGATAAACTGGACTTGACTTGTTAAATTTCCCCTTTCTGAAACTGCCTTTGTGTTGGAGGTCAGAATCTCTTTGTTTACAAACCAATACAAAGCATTTTGGAATGAAACCCATGAGTCAAAAGTACAAATATCAGTGTTAACAGCGCCTCTGAGTTGCCCACCATCACCCTGAATCTCAGTTTTACTGAGCAGCAAAGGGTGATGATGATGATGGTGATGCTCCATTCAACAAGGCACGTGTGGTCACTCAGTGGCTTCTGGTTAGCTGTGTGCAAAGGTCTTATCCATCACCAGCTATGATTTTCAATGAGCTATAAAGGATCATTTACAGCATCACCACAGATAATCACTCAAATTCAATTTAGTATTGATTAATATTGCCTTTTAACCACAAGGAATAAAAACACATATCAAGGAAGGTGTGCACTTTTTTTTGACGTCAGTTACTACTGAGGTGAAAAGGATCTGTTCATGTATTGCACAGTATTCGTTCATTAATAATGGTCAAAAAGCACATGGTTAATGCAGCAATCGCCACGTGAAAAGATGTTTCCAGAAATGAAACATCATTTCTCCTTGCACGTGTGACTTAATCAAAGTAAAATTTCAGAGATGGCTTATTACAACACAACACACATTAATTGAGCAGTGATCAAGAGAAAACATGCACTCTCTCTCTCTCGCCATCTGAGCATCATATTATACACCTGAATATGTATCCCTTCGTGCAGAAATGATTGATCAGATGTGATTGCAGCAGAATAATGGAGTGATGCAATCATTCTGGTCAGTCAATGATTTTAATAAAAACTAAAAGGCAATGATGAGAAATGAAGGAGCACTTGCTGGTATTTAGACTGCATCCATTGAAATGAACTGAAATGCAGGGAAGGTCTGTTAGACAGTAATACTGACGAATACACTACGAACATGTCAATCAAGTATTTCACATTTTGTAGCTCTACATGTTAATGTATCTGATGTGGGTGACTGACTGATAGTCAGATGAATTGATCACAAATTGGGCAAAATACACAACAGTGGTCCATTGCATTCTTTGATCAACAGGAATATTTGTGATTTTGTTGTCTATTGAGAATGCCTTGGTTTTTATGGTCCATATTATTAAACACAAAACTGTTGTGTGCAAGTGGACAAGTGGGCTGACATGATGAGCTCTCTCTTATTTGGTTTATCTGAACCAAACAAAGTCAACTCTAACACTCCACATGAATGAGAATTTAAATAACTAACTCCGGCCTGAATTCCAGTAAATACAACATTACGCCAAAGTAGCAAACAGCCATTTCACAACTTTAAATAAAGACTAACTTAAGACCTCAATTTTTTACACCAGAAATGAACAATCTAATTAGCACTATAAATTGTTTGAAATATTTCACTTCATTTGACCTGCCAGACACTTTGAACCTCACCTCTGACAGATCATCTCTTCATCTGAACAGACCAGTTTAACGGATAGTGTGGGAAATCGATATGCGTGTCTAAAGCAGCTAAATAGAAAAGCAATGATAACATTTATGCTTCTTGTTGGGTATTTAGTGCTATTTCTTACCAACTTCATAAAGGGGGTGTGGTTGAAAAACAAAAAGGGGCTGCATTTGTCTGTCCAAACATAAATAAAGTTAGAGATAAATCAAAAGTAGTCTGAGAGCATGTGTGGAAGACACTTTCTCTCCACTTAAAAGCCTGCCGCCGGGCTACGAGAATGGTATAAAATAATGGAAATCTGTTAAATAAATAAAAATCAGAATGGTTAAAATAACATCAAATAAATGGGAGAAATGTGACATCTTGAACAAGCAGCTCATAAAAATTCCCTCCCAGAAAATAATTTCTTACTTTCAGCAATTTTTCAGCTTTTTTCTCTTATTTTTTTTCAAAAATGAAAATATAGGTTTCTCAATGTTCTTTGCAATTTATCCATTAAAAAAAGTATAGTACCAATGAGTCCTCTTTGAAATATATCTACAGCTGTACAATAGATCTTGCAAGTGACTTCATGAAAAAAAAAAAAAATAGCACATCAATTTACATAAAAAGCTTCTTTACAGATATGTGTTAAAAAGGGTAATGAACAATATAAAAAAAGAAAAGAGAAAGATATGGTTTGCTAATGAGATTCTTGTAGGTTCGTCTTCTCTTCAATGGCCTGTTTCATTATCTCAGCCAACTTCAAGCGGTCAACTTTATCACAGAATGTTCTTCCTGCGACAAAAACAAACAAACAGGTAAATGAAGAAAACTACTCATTGCTGTTAAAGGGAATTCCTGCAGATGATAAGAGAGAACATCAAGTCCTTATATGTTACCATAAAGGGAACAGATGGTGACACATCTACAGGTACAGGGGGAATTACTCGCTGATTTAGTGCACACACTCCCCTCTGGCTCCTCTAAATCCTACAAATGGCAAGGTACGCCTGCATTATGATTTATTGTTATTATCTATACTGCAGTGTAAGTGGGTTGGGGAGGGCGTGTTGCTGCTATGTTGTGTGGCTCTCCAGCCCTTGATAATGCAAAATAGTTAAATACATAAATAAAAGGTACATTTTTTTTAATCGTATATGTTTTTTTAGCAACTAAACAATGAGCCAGAAATATTTATCAGTCATCACTTACAGTTTGAGCTACAATTAGGAGGTGTTAATGATTATATTGGACTTCGACTGGATGAAAGGAAGGTACTACTGACCATCCCAGCTGAGTCCCTGCAGTCCGTCTCTTAGAAGTTTACAGTCCCTGTTGAACCTCCAGGCTTCATGCATCACCTCATTCAGCTTCTCATCGTCATTCTCTCCTGGACAAACATTATTTTAACATTAACATGTAAATTCATGACTGATGGTGATAACTGAATATTAGTAAGCTGTATTTCCACCTTCAACACCTCTGGATGTGAAAATATATACAAGTGTGTGCATTTGCAGGGACAACATTCTGATCAGATTTTTTTACTCTGCTTAGTTAAAACTCACATTATTGATTATTAGTTCACTATTGAATTTGGTGTGTTTTACTGACCGGCTTGGGGTAGTATACACTGTGCAATGACGTCTCGTAGTTTCTCGAGCGCTACATTGGAGTCTTCTCCTCCGTTCTCTGGGTCGTGAATGAAGAAACCATCACTGGGCTTGGGGCTGGAACACACACGGACACACTTTAAATCATAACTACAGAGCACTACCAAATTTAAATTTGCGTTGACAAATTTCTGGCCACTAGGGGGCAGGAATACACCAAAATAAGCAGCCCTGGTGGAGACAGGGAAACTGATTGAACATTAAGTTCATAGTATAAGGGGACTGGTTGCTTTTAGAGATAGTGGTATGGTTGTTGTGGCCTATACTACTGCTCACTGCTTTTTCCTGGCTGTTTTACACCCTTTTATGTCTGCTTGTGTTAAATTCCATGATACAAGCGCTACAACTGTGTTGTATAATAGAGGATGATCATTTCCTTAGTGGTGGGTTACATTGTCATGTCATTTGCTTAGTAAACCCATCATCATACCCAAGTAGTTTTCGCTTCCTGAGGATTGGGTTGTTGACAGAATTCAGGGGCTTCAGACTGACGTTCAGATCCTGGATCCTCATGTTGGCCAACTGCTCTGCATGAGCCTGCTGGATACCTGCGACAACCGCCTTGAGGAACAGAATAGAAAGAATTAAAGATATGTGTAACTGTCCTTGCTATCTTTCAAACAGCGGCTTCTATCAGGAAGCCCGAGTGATTGTGCACTTGTAAAAGGGCTTGCTAAGGGACAGTTCCAAACTTAAAGGAAAACAGATAAGGTGGGGGAAGTTGATGATGTGTGAGAGCATGCTGAAAATAAAGGGATTAAAAGTGAAATAAGATTGAACCCTTGCAGGCAGCAAATTTAATTTGATAAACATGGCAATTTGACCACTGGTACGTACCAGAGTTTTATTTAAACTTGATCTGAACTCTCTAGATTGGTTGACAGGAAGAATGACGACTGCACTGTTCCAAACATCAATATCCTAATAGATTATGTGTGGGGAAATGCTTGTGTGTGTGCTTTCAATTTTGAAATACTGCTATTGCAAAATAGGACTGATGGTGAAAAATGACTTTGCCTATATTCCAACAGTGTTCTCATTTGTTTTTGGCAAAAACATATACGATAAAACAGTAGACAATGACAGGACAAGACAAGAGAATGTGTTTTAAAAATGGTTCCCACACACCTTGTCCATCATCATCTGGGCAGAAGGCAGCACATTGTCCAAAGCCTCTGTGCAGTTGAGCCATGGGTGAACCAAGACACCCTCTATTGTCAGCCTCTCCTCTGGCTTCACCTTCAGTAGCCTGGAGGGAGAAGAAGAGTTATAGTAGCTTAAGATGAAGAGTATGATGTAGGGATGAAGAAATGTAAGTGAGTAGGGGGATAAGGAGAGATGCAGATGGTGGATGGAGATGGAGGATACAGACAGATGATTACAGGCATGAGAATATTAGCTTTATATGTCAGCACTTAAGTGTATAACAAACATGTGCCATATGTCATGCAGCTGTCAGATTTCATATTGAAAGGAAAATGCGAAAGACATACTTGCGTACAATGTCCTTGGCCATCTCAGAGATCTGGCTCCACTCATCTTCAGGGAAGTCAAAGCTGCCTGTCATAATTTTTTTCCTCATGTCCTTGGGGATGGTGCGACTGTGATGCTTGGAATAAAATGGAGGGTAGCCGCAGAGCATTACATAGATGATCACACCAAGAGACCATAAGTCACAGCTCTGGAGAAAAAAAGGGAAAAGTCATTAAGTGACCATGAATGTAAAAACACAAAAAAGAAAACTTGCTTTTGCTAGAGCTATGGACTCAAAAGGTCTGTGTGCTTAGACACTAAGACACTTTTTTCACCTTATTGTAGGTATAAGGAGTGGGTGAGGTAGGTATGATTCCAGACTTTTCCTTCTGGTGTCTTCTTTGAGCCTCAAGTACCTGGAGAGAAAATATCATATGTGAAACATAAAAAATATGCATTTGCTTTTTGAACTCCTGCATTTACTCAGTTAAAAAGTTGCTGAGAAGCTCGCAAATCAATGTGTGTAAAACATGCTGTGCCGTATGTTTGCTGTGTACCTGAGGTGCTACGTAATAAGGAGTGAACTGAGGGGTCATCAAATCTCCTTGATCAATTTTGGCAAAGCCAAAATCACACAACTTCACAGGAGCATCCTATGGAGGAGAAAACATGACAACATTTGAAACATACACATTTTAATGATGTCTGGAAAAACATTTTTGCATACTCTCAGTGGCTACATGTCAGCAAACTGAGAGGAGTACCAGCAATGTGTTCCCAAAAGAGTCATGGGTGTTTCTGGAGTTTAACTTGATAGTTTCTTAGAAAGCAAACATTCAAGTTCCAGGGATACCACAGAAGGTGCAGCTGGACTGAGGCTAGATTTACACACCAGTATAGCAACGCAGGCTGGACATCTCCAAACCAAAACATTATCTTAGTTGAACACAGCCAGCCAATATACATTTTCTCTTCCTGCGTCTGCAAAGTAGTCAGCAGAGCCTTTAGCCTTTGCAAATGTGCAGTTCTTTAATGTTATTTCTGTTGAGTATGCAATTAACAAACTCAAAGCAGTGGCAACACTGTATCATGTGAATGTGTGAGAGTGTGTGTGTGTGCGTGCATGCGTGATAGTTAGCATTTTCAGCTGCTTACCAGAGAGTTATCCTTGAAGAGCAGGTTCTCTGGCTTCAGATCACGATGTGCAATATTTAGGGAGTGACAGTGTTCCAAGGCTTGACTGATCTACAGGGGTAGAGACAGGAGTCTGAGAAATCACTGTGTGTGTGTCCTTCAGACAGCTTGTTTTTGTTCTGTTTAGTATCAGCTTAGAGTTGTTGTGTATTGCTTCTTCTAGCTGTGTGTCTTACTGCTCAACTGCTACATGCGCTGCTTGTCCTAGCAGGGGGCTGCTAATGTCATGGAGAGGCTGCTAGACACGTTGTTACTCACAGAGTAACAGTGTGTTATGTTTCACACAAAGTCCTACAGACTGATAAGGAAATAAATCTGTCGCACTGTACTGTATTTAGATAACTAAAGAAAAAAAAGATATGTACTGTAAGTATATGTACATGTTTGTGTTTCCCTGCACACGTGTGTTTACCTGTTTGGTGACCTGGCTGGCCATCTTTTCAGTAAAGTGTCTGTGCTGGCTGATTCTGTGGAACAGCTCACCTCCCTCCATCATCTCCATGACAATGAGGAGTCTCGCTCTGTAAAAAGGTAGGACAGTGAGTGTACTGAAAGGAAATCAAAGAAATGGAAGTGGGCTGACATACAATATAACTAAAGAAGAAATGTGGTAATGTGGCCGAGTTCCTCACCTTGGGCTGGACTCATGTGGGAACTGGACACTATTGGCATAAACCTCCAGGATTTGCACAATGTTTGGGTGGTTGGCACACATCATGTGGAGACGTACCTGATGTACCAGAGAATTGAGTACTAAGTATAATGAGTAAAAAGTTCAAAATATTAATGAAACTTTGGGAGGATACTTGTAAAACAATGAGGTTGCCTGCTTGTTTTACACATATTACACAGCGAGTCTACCAACACAGAAGTATGGGTACTTTTTCTGCCTACTGGCAGACAAGAATCAAAATACAAATGTAAAACATAAAAACGCCTCCTCAGTGGTGGTGAGCATGCAAGAAATGTGGATTTATTAAAGTCAGATGTTTTGCTTCTGGGCATGTTTTCAGCAGAAAGCAATGACAGACCTTTAGTACCTCAAGACTGCTTAGTACTTTACTTGAAATTTCCTTTCAACAATGTGGATTTGCTTGAAAATGTTATTCTGTTTCATTCATTTTTATGACTTGCTAACTATCTAACACCAAGCCTGCTACTGCTAACACATATCACTAAGAACATGGAGGCTTCAAAAACTGAGTACAGCATAAGCTGCCAGACAGACCAAGGCAGCACTGCTCGGTGCCTGGGGGCAAATGTTACGTTTGTAAAGCTAACACCGTCAACACAACTCTCATTATCACACACAGAAAGAAGAGTTTTTCCTCTTAATGGAATATCTGTCTGGGCTTCAAAACAACAAAGACGCCTACAAAAAACAGTTTGATGTAATAATCTGTATCTATCTGGTCTGCCTGTCAGCAACAGCTTGTCAGACTGTCTGTGTGCTGCTTGTTATGTCTGCATGTCTCACTAATACAAGCTACTCGATCAAACAGAAGGCTGTTAATGACATGAAGAGGATGATAGACAGTATATGGGCAAAAAAAACAACCCAACAACATACAAACGGGTAGACAAAGCATATTAGACAACTGGTATTGACAAGGACTGATACTAGACAGGCAGACAGAATAGATACACCATTGAAAGAAAATAGACAGCAGTACAGGCATTAATCACAACCAAAACAATTTTTGCTCTAACCTCATTTCTGGCCTTGGGGCGATCGATGAGAATCTTCAGGGCCAAACGTTCCTGAGACGACTTCTTTACACATACTCTGTACAAGAAGGCAACAACTTGCTCAGAGTAAAAACATGATCAGCATCACAAATCTGACTGTCTATTTCTTATAAAATAATTTCTACTAACAAACTGTTGCTGTGTTTGCCACTGGAATTTGAGCTTAACACAGTCATGTGTTCCCCCCAAGTCTGTTTCTTGGAAGGTAATCACTGGGTGCATAAATAGGGGTGCCCTTTATAAACGTAGTAACACATCTGCTATAATGGACACATTATGTCTCTGCAAGACAAACATGATCAATATTGATTGTTCATTATGTGTAAGTTTAGCTGCCAATAAATGTGCTATTCTCCAAGAATCCATCCTAGCATCCTGCTAACACGGGGAAGACAATGAATGACATCAGGGATGGACGGCCATATTTTTCAGTCACAGGGTTGGAACAGATGTTACTCTCCTGGTAATGATTTCCACCAAAGTGCATATTAGGACATGAAATACAGAACGGGCATCTACATTTTATTGTCTTACAATTCCATGAACTCCATTCTACTGCCTTTAACAGGGACCCAAATATTTACTTTAGACAGCAACCACAGGCCCTTAAACTCAGATTACCTAAGCATTACCGTAAGAAACATTCTCCTTCGGCCAAAGTTCACTCCTAAGAAAGTAATACCTACCTAATGAATCACAGTCACCCAAAAGGTGGCGTGGGGGGTTGAGCAGAGGCCATAAATGTGTTATGAGACAAAGAATTGAGCTGAGGTGAACGAAAGGATCACAAAGACTCGTGTTAAAGAGAGTTTCATGAATCAGAGAGGAGCCCAGCATGACAGCATGAATCATACAGTACAAGTGTGCATCATGATGAAAGATCCGTGACTCAATCAGATTCAGTCCAAGCCAACAGTCCACACAGTGGGAACGCACACAGGTCTTGTCTGCTCTGCCGAAGAGGCTGACGTGACAAAAGTCTTAAGTTGAATCCATGCCCAGGACACTGCAGTTAATGGCTTCTTCCAGTGCAAACCGAGCCCATAATAGAACAGCCATTTACACCGAAACCCACAGAAAAAAGAACAACTAAACCAAGCAGAATTCACCTAAACTGGCGGTGACGGTAAAGTAAACACTCTGGTTCATCCAGTCTGACAAAGCCCAGTCGAATGACAGGCATCTGACGCCATCACGGTCTCAATATGTGTTAATGTGTCAAGGATAAAATGACGCAGAGCAGGTAAACTGGTGCCAGAGTAAACAAAAGAAAGCGAACAGCGAGCACGTAACATTTTAACAGTAAAGATAAACTGTCCATTTGTCTGTCCATTTCAGAAGTGTGCTCTGACGGTACTATGCTATCCATGACCTTTGTTAAGTGATCTTCTTGTATCTATTCTAAGCAAGTGAAGAAATTATCTTTTTTTTTTTATTTTTTATTTACCCTTACTGACTGAACGTTACTGCTAGCACTTTTTGTTAAGGGGATCCATCAATGTAAAAAAAATATTCGTCTATCTCTTTAATCCTTCACTGGAAGTTGTGAGTGTTATGAGTCATGATACACAGTTTTGATTATGAAACACAAATACAGTACATGAGATTAGGCTGCAGAGGCTTGTTTATAATGACAAACATCTACAATATAAACAAAAAAGAGAACTCAAATTGTTTCTCTCACACTTTGACACTAACCTGACTGGTCCACTGATGCCAGCTCCCAGCTTCTGTGTCCAGTTTATGTTGTACTCATCTAGAATGGATGTCTCCTGTCAGGTGGAGATGCAACACCAAAAAAATAAATCAGCGGGTGGCAAAGTTTCAGCTGAATTTTTGCTCTTTTCCTGAGAATGATTTTGGTCTTGGACAGGAATAGATTACATCAAGTAACATCAGTATCAAATGCCAGCCTGAAATGGGGGAAATGTCCACACTATTCTGACAAGTATATTATTATAATATTATAACATTTTTAATGTGTCCTCCCTCCTACCTGTGGTCACTTTCATCGGCTCTGTGAAAACAAAAGCTTCTGATAATCACAATGCAGGTTGATTTCTCAACATAGCGTTTACAGTTGGTATTTACTGCACAACAAGTGGACACCAAAACTGAACTTGTAATTCTCAGTGCTGGCCCGCCAGCCCACCCACAGCATTGAGCACATTCTGACCCATCTGTGAGAGCAGCGCCAGGGCCACTTGAGTTCACATTTTAGTGCTGACATGGATGCTCAGGCAGCGAACCAGAAAGCTGGCCAGGAACAAACCCTGGTGCAAGGGTCCAGAGAGCTGTTTCTGTTTGATGACCACGTGGAAAGTGAACAGAGAGAGGAGCTAACTGGGACCTGTAAGTGTAGTGTGACTAAGCTCCATGCCAGTAAAGGTCTCACTTTCAAAGATCTATGGGCCGTCAAAAGATGACACATAGTGCTCACTTTGCCGAGTATAATTACTGTAAGCCTCAGTATCAGACTAGGAGCTGATATAATTATTTGATGACTCAACTGGTTTAGTCAGGCACTGTGTAAAAATGCCAAATGATTCTCTCATTCAAGCTTCTCAAATCATAAAAGCTGTTGGTTTCATTGTTTTTTCCCCATTTGTTACCCTTTCGTTTTTGACTATTAGTCATACACAATAAGCAATTTTGAATGTGTCTCTATGGGCCCAGTGAAATTGTGACAGACATTTAACCACAGTTTTAAGATTTTGTAGACTCAAGGACTAATTTATAAAAGTACAGATAAATAAATATGATATTGAATGTCATCATTTGCAATTCTTATCCAATCTGACTGATTGTCAGTATAATACAGGCAATGTGTAGAAATTAGGGCATCAGTCTTTGACAAAACCACTTGTGTTTATTTGGGAATGTGCCTCATTACAACCTGTATGGGTGGATTAGCAAACCAAAGCATTCTACAAATTATTGCTTCATCAAAATTTTAATTTGAAGTTGTGTAGGTTTGGGTTGTTGACTAGTGTTCAGACAAAATAAGTGGCGATACCACCTTGGACTGCCATCTGTCAGCAGACTTAAACATTTTATAGACAAACCACTAATACAGAACATCAATACTTGTGTTACTGTCACATAGAAACAGTTTCATAGAAACTGTCGGTCAAACTGTTCGTCAAAAACATTCGTGTGTATCCGTGTTTCATTTTGTTTACCTTGATGAATTTGTCCGCGTTGTTATCCTCTGACATGGTGAAGACTAGGGTGGTTAACAGTAAAAACAAAACCGTATTCTTTAGCGTTCAGATATCTGGAGCTCAATTCCGCCACAAAGCTTTTTGCACTACTGATGGCAGGACAAGGCCATTACAGCGACAACATATTCGGCCACAGAGCAGCCACGGTCGGGTTGTGTTCCCTTGGAGAAGACGAACTGGAGACACCAAACCGGTACGACACAGCGACGTCTCCACCAAACTCGTCTCGCAACTCCGGGGTCCGACTCGTTCTTCCAGTCGTCTCGAATTTACTGCAGTGACCATGTAGAGTGCCAAGGTCCGAGCAGGGTCACCAGAAAAAACACAGGCACGAAATCCGACGTGGTCTGGCCCATCGAGTGTGGGGCAAGGGAAGTATATTTTTAGCAGCTTAGCTTCTACGCTAACCGCAGACTTGGTGTTAGCCCGCTGCTTCTAGACAGGCTGATGTCGCCCCATTCCACAACCAAGACCGGCGAAGCTAACTGTGACAAATAGGAGACACGAAAGATTTATCTGAAAAGACGTGTTACCGATGACAGCTGGGCTGAGCTGACACAACCGGCACACAATGTTCCCCAGGGTTGAAACGGAGAACAGCCTATTTACGTCGTCGAGCCGATCTGTGCTAACGTGCTAGCGACCTAGCTCAGATGATAAATTAAGTATATCAGCAGCCCGTAAAGCCACCAGTACAAACATCCTTATCCGTGGATATGATGAAAAAAAACAATTCTCACGAGGAATAAAATCAGTGTCTCGGTAATAAAATGGGTAAATAAATAATGTTTAGAAAGATGAAAACCATGTATTTCTTGGCTATCTAGTTAATCTCATAGCTCCTTCTGGCCAGGGATACACAGACCGACTCGGTACTACGCAGAAGTAGGCTGTGCAGAATGCCTAATGAAAATTATCGACGTTTAATCGTTTATATTTCTGTGCGCCTCTTTAATAACAATAATATATGTACAGTACGTAGTCATATATTTGTAATAGGTACAAAACATATGAAGTCTGTGGAATTGTAGATTTTTTATAATCAATTTTGTTTAAAAAAATCTCTTCGAATTGGACAGACTCGGCGGGGTCCTTATAAATTCCCAGATATCAATGCAGATACAGCACAATGATCTAAATGCATGGATGGTCTTCAAGACGTTCTTACTTAAGATAATACAATTTGCAAGGATAACTGCTGATCATTTGGTGCTAAAAAAGAATCCTCCATAATATAATTCCAATTTCTATTATTATTGCTATTGCTCTTGCCATTGTTTGTATTTTTTTCAGCTGTAACGATATTATCACGTTATGACATACCATTTCCTATGTCATAAGCTGTCCACTAAACATTTTTCATAGAACTGTTTTGATTAGATATTTATCATTGTATGCCTTGTAATTATTGTACCTTTAGTTGTTACATAAAGAATGTGTAAAACTTGGTGTCACCCCAGATTCCTGTAGTTGATGATGTGTTGGTGCTGTCGGCTTGTGTGTATGACCATACATGTATAACCAATAAAATATGGTAGATCAGGCCACTCAAAATGGCCAAAAAACATAAATTGTCAATGATTATGACAATAATGCAGCTATTTTTTCAAGTCATATTAGATTCTCAGTATGCATTTGGAAAGTAAGCCTGTCAGTAAGGCAAGGGAAATCTACCAGACAACTCCTGTTTGTTTGTGTTAACATTATTATGCAATTATGTGGATTGAAATGTGAAACTAGCAACTTGAATATTTTGGTCTATTATTTTCTATATCACTTCAGAGTGTATTATCACTCTCCAGCCACTTATCACAGATAACAAAGCTGGGATATGTTCAAAATGTCATCCATTTTTTAAGGTTTGTTTGCAATCAGTTTACACATAAACAGGTCAATTTACCAATAAAGTACTATGAAGCAGTTGTTATTTGTCATCTTTTTGAAAAACATGAATAAAATCAACAGCCATTGAGAAAAACCCATTAATTGATTGGTGCTAATCACAAGCTATTATTTTCTGCGCAAATTGTAGGAAATCTTCAGATTTTTCCTCAGAAATAATGTATAAATATGTGCATCAGGGTGCAAGATGAATACAACAAGACTGATGTTAAATATCCATTTCAATCAATCAAGTTTGACATTTCATCAAATCTCAGCCAGGAGTCAATCATTGAGTAAACTAAACTGTTTGTCTGCTTAATGTAACCCAGTCACACATCTGAAATATTTTTCATTAAAAGATAATAATATCTATTAAAAATACCAAACATTTTCTTTCCCTCTTTGAAGAAATTTCATTAGAGTGGATACCTTTGCCAAAGCCCAACAGTCCTCTAACCTTTTGAGGTATGTTGCTAACAGACAGAACAAGAATATACAAACGAAAACATAACTAACATAACTATAATCATTGACCTTATAATTATAATACTTAATGTGACGGGGGGAGGTATCATTTAAAAAATCATCACTGAATGCTGTTGGACACATCCTCCAAAATCAAGGTTATAATGATTGACTATAAAGGCATGTATTTTTTTCTGTTTTGACAACATTTTGCACAACCATCTCTCATTACTACTGAGCCTTTTATCAGGGTATCTTGAAAACGCAAAGATGGGAATAACACAAGGAAAAAGGCACACAATGTCTTTTAAAAAAAAATCAGGTGAGTACTGAAATGCACACACAAGCAAAGTGTATGAACTATGCGACCGCTGTGTCGTATACTGTATGTAATGTGTTCGCCGGCTCACGTGGATGCCACGGCCGCTGAGGAGTCATGGACTTCCTGAAAATAGTACCATGTTGTAGGTCTGACATTTATTTAAGAAGAGGTGTCAACATACATCTACTTGCTATATGGTTTTAATATATCCACATTTGTCATTTTTAGTATCATTACTATTCGCGAAGAACACAATTTGGTTGGATGTTATGCGTCGTTACGCCTTTCATATATCCCTCCGCTGTTTTTTTGTCCCCTTTCAGACTGTTTTGGTCCTTTCGCTGTTAGCAACGGGAAGAGACCGAGATAGCGTAAACGCAATTTTGACATTATCGAATTTTTTTCTTAACGTTACGTAACAATTTGACAAGAGGTGTAACATACGCACTTATTTCAGAACAGCGTGTAGCACGTACTGTCCCTTTTTAAATATATTTTTTCTGTTTTAATAGGAATTGTACAGATTGCTAATTTAGCTAGCAACTCTTAGCCAGCTAGCTTCTTAGCATAGCATCTTCCCGAAGAAGCACGTTGACATTAGCTTGTTAGCTAGCCAGATCTTCGGAGTGCTAACAAGCTGTCACACAACCACATAGCGTCTACTCGTCACGAGATTGCAGCGTGAAACAGGTTGCTATACGACATCATATTTTATGGGATCGCCATGTCAATGAAGGCCGGTGGAAATCGCAGTAAGCCCGGCGGTGGCAGCACCGCAGGTGCCGCCGCCTCCGGTGCTGGAGGAAGCGGCGGGGGAAGACAGAATCTGGGCAGGTCGGTGACCTTAATACTCTGACTTAGCGTAATAATAACACATTAATTGAGAGCAATGTGGCCGGTTTCCAGGTTGGTGATGCAGTCGTAACTAATTGTGATAGTTGCATGAGGTGACATTCCCGTAATGTGATTCTAAAGTGTTTATAAAAGGTAGTTGGGCCTTGCGACGTGTTGGTCAACTACGTTTATGCAGAAAGCTAGTGAGGCCTGCCTGCTTGCTCCAGCAGCGTTGCAACTTGGACTTAACGGTACTTCGTCTCCAGGGTTGAAGGTAACATAGCAGTTGGGCTCATCCATGCAATATAGCATTCATGCTTATCCCTAATGTTTAACGGTGAAGTTGTTCGTAAAGTTGCTCATGGTAATTGCTCGTGGTAGTTTGGTCCATTTAGCTAGTGTTAATTAGCCGTTTTGACAGCCCCCGGTCATAATTCAGCGCACCCCATCATTTTCAAACGGCTACGTTACGCTAAGCTGTTGAGGTACTTTTAACGATATAAAAGGGACTGTGTTTAAACGGTATAGGGCCGCCCCGTAGCTTGACACGCTACCGCAACAATGCTGCAGCGCGTTTGCCAAGAATTACATTGAAATGTGTGGGCGCACGAAAGAGGGGCGGTGAGGTGTTGAGTGGGAGTTTAGACCGACGGGCTGTCAACCTTGACGTTGCTGCTTGTGTGAAAACGTGTCCTTGAAGTACACCATTTGCACGTCGTTTAAAGATGAAGCTGGCACACGTTGCGCCGAAACCAAATGCGCGTTTTGAATTGAACGTTGTCATTTGGTTAGATCTTTATTCACCGGTCACAAGGCCAGTTCGTCCCATTCATGTCGTAGTTTGGCGACGTTGCCATGAAATAGGACTGAATCAGTGGGATGCCCGCATTCAAATACCAGTCTTTCGGTCTACACTGAGAATGGTTTTTACTCGTGGTGAAAAGAATATATGAAAGTGCTTCAAATGGAACAGTGTATAGTACACCTTGACTAACATGTCCAGCGTAATGTACGTACAAATATCACAGTAAATGAGAGAGAGGGCCATCCTGGCCATGTGCCAGTTTTTGAACAAGGTGCATTTCGGGACATAATCATAAAACGTAAAAAACAAAGTCTTTGGCTGGCAGCCTTGTGAACTGAATTACATTATTTTTACCAGTGCAACTCATTAAAAACAAAGGGTCAATCCCAAGTAAATGCTACAATCAGTAGGTTTTTTTTTTATTTGTCCCCTATCCAAAGGTCCATTAATCTTGATTATGAATTGTGGGGTTCTCTTCAAACAGTGCAACAGAGATTGTGTTTTTATAGACTGACATCTTTTCTCCTTTCTATACTTTTAGTTGTGCTTGTGCATTGTGTGAGAGTGTTATGAGGTAAAATTGTGAAGTGTCCATCTAACAGTGCCAAAATCCTTGCTGTTGATTATTGTGAGCTTGACAATAATATACCTGTCTTTCAGAGGGCGACACAGTGGTAAAGGTCCTGCAGCAGTAAGTAACCTGTTTGAACATTCTTGTAAGTCAGTAGTTTATATCTAGCATTCTTAGCCAAAGAAGCATGTATTGTAGTAAGTTTTGTATTTATGTAGCTTGCAATAATATATGGTATCAAAGAATGTACAATTCATGCAGAGACCAACATAACCAGCATTTTGGATTAATGGCACAAGAGTGCAAACTCTCTTGAAAACACTGCTGTGGTTTAGCGAGGTTTGCATTTGGTTAGGAGAGGATGCTCCATGGTGAAAGCATAAATTCAGTGTGTGGATATTCGTGCATACTTTTTTGGATAGAGCTCTGGTCAAAATGTGGGTGTACATTATTCAAACTGAAACTTTTTTATTTTGTCATTCAATTTTGGAAGCCAAGAAATTTATTGTCACATTTTTCTCCAGGTAATTTTCAATGGTGTATATGCAAATACAAGGATGGTCCATGTCTTGACTTCAGTGGTGGTATGTTCCTTTGTTCTCTCTTTTTAAGGTTTTAAGATGATGATCTTGTTTTCAGATGATGTCTAATATGTTTATTTACCCTGTGTGCATGTCTGATAGGGAAGCAACCAAATAAGCACAGTTACAACAGCAATGTGAATCATGCTTACTGTAATAAATTAGTAACAGTAGCATATACTGCAGCCTGTCTTTCACCACATGCTGTTCCTCCAAATTGTCTATGCTGCGATAAACAAAGCCTGTGAGATGTGTGTAGACAGCTGGTTGTATAAACAAAGCAAAGATTGATTATTTGTTTTTGTTCATTTTCCAGCAGACATGATTCTGGACGTGTTTTGTGAATGTTTTAATTGACATTGACACTGAATGTATGATTGAATGTTGTATACAGTGAATAATGATAGGATTAATCATTTGCAGGGGACCAAGTGTGAGCTAAAAGTGAAGAATGGAGCAGTCTATGAAGGAGTGTTCAAAACGTATGGTCCAGAGGTATGGATCACACATCATAATGGTATTTCTAGTTGCAAATATAGAGCCAATGCTGTCATCTCCTCAGTAATGGTGTTTAAGGTTAAGCATGCTGGGAATATGTTGTCTTGCCAGCACTCAGGGTGTTTTCACACCTGTAGTTCGCATGCTATGGTCCAAATCAGTTGATATATTTTTTTAACTAGTGAGTTTTTCCTTAGATTTGGTTTTTACACTGGGAAAAATGCAAGCAAACCAAAATGCATCACGACAAACAACGTGAAAACGTTCATTACACTTATTGATCAGATGTGTCTCTGCAGGAGCAGCAACAAAGTAAAAACAGGAAGACTGTCCTGTGTTCAGTGCATACCGGTATCTCAGTGAGATAGAATATTGAACAAGTTAACATTGAGCAATGGGGCTTACTCGTGACTGTGGTAGTTACCTGGACAATATATTTAAACCAGCAGAACGCTGAGTATACTTTGAGAATACGTCTTTCTGTACTAATGTTGCACTACTACAAACTTTGCGAAGAAAATGTACTTCAGGTTTCAGAAGATTGAGCTGAACGATGGGACTAATAACAATGTACAACATCATGCTAACTGGAGCTGTTTAGGCACAAATTTCTGAATACAGCTGGTAGTGGGGTCAGTTCGAAGTCGCATCACTTTCCCACCACAAATGAACTGCTCCAGAGTTCATTTGGGACGGGTTTGAGACCACCTCCTCTCGAGGGTCTCATTTCAGTTGCTTTTGGTCTGCACCCGAGTGTGATTGCTTTGTTCACACCTGCCCCAAACGGACTGCACCAAGAGGGAAAACGAAAACAAGTCCATTTTAATTGGACTAAAAAGTGCTTGTGTGAAAAATCTTAGTGGCTGAAGTGGCTCAAACGTCACCTGCCCATCTTCCCTTTCATCTTTCAAATGTTGAGGTATGTCCTACTCTTTCTCCTGTGGGAATAGTAGAATTTGGACAAATATGTGCCTTAACCTGAAAAAGGTTGGATTTTTTTGTGTAACTCTTGTTGGCAGATCATTAATGTCATAAATGCCATTTATCTTTGCTCTTGATGGAACAGTAATTCCACGTCTTCACCGTGTTGCACATTTTTGTCATTAAACAGCAGTGTTTATTTTATATTTCTGATATCACATACTCAGTTAAAGAGATTAAACCATGAATATGGTTAACAAAATAAATCAAATTTATTCCTAGTTATCGACTTAATTTTCAGTTGGTGTGTACTGTCTTGATTGATTTCAGCTGACCATGTTTAATACTAGAATACTAGTGTTGTGGATTTCATTGTATTTTAACTCCCATTTTGTTGTAATTTGCAAGTAGAACTGTTATTAATTATTATTTTTGATAATTAACTCATCTAGTGATTATGGGAAAGATTGATCAACTAATAATAACCTAGTGATTGTTCAATTGCTTTATAGAGTCTCCAGCCTTTTCCACATGGTTGTATTAGGCATGTACTAGCTCTTTTGAAAATACCTATTACCCTTCCTTACTGGTTAGTCACTAACTACAGAGAAAGTAGGAATCAAGGCAGCGTAGCTCAGTTGTATGTTTTCTTCCTTTCCAACTATGTTAGGCACTTTGGCTACAGTGCGCCTCTGTTTAAAACACATCATGTGTCGTTTCAGTTTAAAATCATTTTAAATCCTGTCAGTTCAAATGGCCTTTCAAAAAAGAAAATAATTGTCAACTATCTTGATGATGTTGACTATTCATTGCAGGCTTATTGGCAAGCTGTGACAACTCTAACTGCATCTGTCAAACCCCTTTTGGGCATTGATGCCACTGAATGAGCAGTCCTAATCTCTGAGTGCGCTATTGGAGAACACATCACATTTGATTTTATTTCAATACAGTTCCATTCAAAGAACCCACAACTGATTTTTCAAGTGATCATGTATCGGCTAACCTATACAATGGGCCAATAGAGAA
This sequence comes from Brotula barbata, assembly GCA_900303265.1. Lineage (NCBI taxonomy): Eukaryota > Metazoa > Chordata > Actinopteri > Ophidiiformes > Ophidiidae > Brotula > Brotula barbata. The sequence continues at coordinate 108,114 of OMNV01012638.1, forward strand.
GGTTGTCATTTGTATCAATAACTGTATCATGTTGTCCATTCCTCTCCTGCTGGGGGTTCAACTCACTGCATAAAGAAGCAATGAGAGAACTAGATTATAGTGAAAACTGCGCAGAACTTCAGGGCACATTTTCACCATCTCTTTTGTAGATTGTCAAGACTTATGCTGATTTTCAGAAACTTTAATGCAATTTAATACAATGTTTTCACTCAGTGTGACCTGGTGCTGGATGCAGCGCACAGGAAGAGCCCAGAGCCGAGCATGGGCCCCAGGAAAGAGGATATTGTGGAGAGCATAATTTTTAAGGCCTCAGATGTGGTACTGGTGACCTTCAAAGATGTGGACCTGAATTTCGCCAGGAAAGGTACTGAGGATATTTGTAAGGATAAGTATGAACTAAGTGCACAATGCAGTAGTCCTTGTTAATACTGAAAATGAATAGTCAATTACTTGACTGAATTCATGCTTTTCCCATTCCATGAATTAAAAAAAAAATACTCATAGCTATTTTTATGCTTTGGGAGGTCATTGCTTTGACATTACTAATGATAAATTAGTTAGATCAGTTGCAGGCCTGACTTAATACACCTAGTGTATTACAGAAACAAGCAAGGATAATACAACAAGTAGAATTTGAGACTGTATTTATTGCACACGTGCACAAAATAAGTACAAATGCCAGAGTGAATGCATAGCAGTCCATACACAGAACCTATCAATCTTGTTTAGCGTGTATTCACTGTCATGATGTCACAGAGGCTTTGCCAGGAGTTCAATCTTGTGTGTCTGCCTTGAGTGGTTAGTCATTGAAGACTAATGTGTAATATTGATTGGTCCAAAGGTTGCCCTGGAACAGCAAGGACACTCAATAAAGCCCGTATGAGTTTCCATCTAATTTATCATGAACCATACAATTCTCTTTTGAACCATAATGGACTGTTGAGGAGGGTTTTATGCCCTAACAGCGAACAGATGATGAAGTGTGAAACCCAACCACATTATTTGTTTTAATGGCTGTGGTTTGGCACGTTTCATTTTTATTTTGCATTGTGAGCATGTAGCAAATCTGGAGACTTTTGGCTGACATGGCTTTATAGCAATGCTCATCAGCATGTGGCAGCTATCAAACTAGCATCTAATTGCGATAGGCAGACACAAAGCTTCTTTTAAAAATCATAATTTGATTTTATATTTAGTTGTCTTCAAAGCAAATCTGAGTATTAGAAACTCCATTAGATACAATCAAAACAGCAACACAGCAAAAAACAACTTCAAATTTTTTTTTTTATTTGATTACTGAAAAAAGACAAGACCCATGTAAAAACAGAATTTTCTTTTAAATCATTAATCTACTTCATCCATAGCAAGTAGTTGAATGAAGACTCATAACTTCTCATCTCGCATGTAAAGAGATAAAGTTTACATTGGTAATCTATCAGTGTTATTGAGAAAGGAAGGGGTTAATGAAGTCAGTTATGTGGTTATTCAACCTGTGATCTTCTGATTGTAACTCATCTGTCTGCCTCTCTTCTCCAATGGTCTAGTGTCCTCAGATACAGGTAATACATGGCTGTTTTTTGCTATCACACCTCTTTGTATGCACACAAACATATGCACTGTGGAAAGATTTATTGAAAAGTTTTCAGAGGCTTGGACTTGATGATAAAACACAAGTAATAATTGGTTAACTGACTGTGAAATGTCGCATGTTTGTCTCGCTAAATCTTTTAACCAAATGCTTCATTATCTTTAAGTGTGATGTTGCTTTCAATGGAGACCTCACGCAATTGTAATTTCTTGGACCAGTCCTAGACAAAGGACTGGGACTGACCCAAACGGGCCCCATTGTTTTGTACAAAGTCCTATGATTTTACAGACTTGTGGGAAGGGGGTTCTATATACATGATAAATCCATACAGGATAATATACTCCTTCAATAGCCTCAGTCTCATCTGTTCCTGGTCAGGCTGCTCGTGTCTACGAGTTTGTTTCCTCAGACACACATAATTGTTACAGGACATACATTTGATGCATATTTACATCATATGTATGTATATGTACAAGCAGCCAGCACGGGCATTTCAACAATGACTGTTTTAATGACATACAGAAGAGGAAACATACAATCATCGTTGTTTTTAATAACAAATAAGTATCACGCAATTTGGCCATCCAGGAGAGCATAAGTTTACGTCATAACAATGTTGTGTTATTTGGTAACATATGGTTTTATAAATTACTGGACTAAGTGTGTCTCATCAGAACAAATAAAAAGCGTCATGATTATAATTCCATTGAAAGCAAGCATTTACATACTGGTGTTGGGCAATTGTACACTAATTTAATTAAGTTATGTTGGGATGTCATTCCTTCCGCCCATTAAATGCTTTGAAAGCACAAGTGCCTGCATTTGAAATGCATGTTTGTTTACTCGTTTACTATGCCCTCTTTTGATTTTGTATGGTTTTTACATTTCTTATATCCACTTGTTGTGATGGATTGTGTGCATAAAGCATGCCAGCCACCTCGGCTGGCACAATACTGTTAAGCTACCCAAACTCTTTTTGATTCATGTAGTATTTCAGAAATTGGCTTCTTCAGACAATTCTGCAGGATGGAGCCTTGGTGGTTGTTATGCCTTGTGTACACGGTCCACTTTTGTCAGCAGATTTGGGTTGAAGTGCGATTAGATTTCCTTTCAAACTAAATTGGAGTATTTCAATGCCTGTTGAATTGTGCCTCTTTAATTGAGCAAATCCACTTATCCAAATAATACATCTATTTAAGACATAGTTGTATTAAAAATATTAACTATGAACAGTCTTGAGTTTTGTTCATGGAAATATAATGGCCTTAGGATGTTTGCTGTGGTGGAGGAGCTGTAATTGAATCACTTACTACAGTGGTTCTTCATCCTGGTACTGACGTACCCATATCTGATTGGCTGAATCAGATGTGTTAAACCAATGAGGTTCTGGGAGACACCAATTCCTGATCAATGGAACGTACCTAACTAATCAAGTGTGGTCAGAACAGTGAGTGATGAAAACATCACATAGTGATACTTAACGACCAGGATTTACAACCACTGATTAATCTGTTTTGGTGTAAACTAAAATGGTGAGTGATGGTGCCTTTTTCCACTTTCTTCTTTAAGTCCCCTTGGTTTTCAATTGTGAAGGCCTGCCCCCAAGAGATAACTCAAATTTCTTTGAAAGGAGTTTCTCCCGATCCAGTTAGACAAATGTCTGATTGTGACTGGATGTGCCTGTTGTATCACTACTGTCTCAGCATAGACTTTTGTTGTGAGGACATATGGCAGAATCTGCTAAGGCCAAAGGGCTTCCCTGCATTAACAGTGAGAGTACAGCTATTTCACTACCGATACTTTAACTAGATCAATCTGCTCTACATAAATGTGCATTCTTTGTGTGTCACAGACAACTTCACAGATGCAGCGGTAAGTGGCAGGATCAATGGGGAGCATAAAGAGAAAGATCTAGAGCCATGGGATGGAGGAGAGACACACAACTCAGACAGTCTTGAGTCCCTGGATACAGATGTGGTAAGATAACAGTCATATAGACCATACAATGGTGACTTGCAAAAAACATTTTTGTTTAGTTTAGATTTTTTATTTTGTCTTCCCAATGTCAGTTTTATCTTGATTGAGGTTGTTAACATTAAGTTTAAGCAAGTGTAATGTCAATACTGAAGCAGTTAATTTATTGAATGATATGCACAGTGGCAATAGGATTTATTAAAACCTGTGTGGCCAAAAAAATAAGCAGGATATTCCGTCAGAATCTGAACTCTGTCAGTGAACAATTTTATTACTGCAATTTGTTAACTAGTAGGGGTGTAATGACTACGATACACGTCACGATACATGGTTGGCCATTCAATACATGAACTAAATTGGTACATTCAGAGCGATATGATACAATATGATTTAATGAACTGAAATCAATATATTAACAAATATATAATATATCAACAAAGAACTCTGTCACACTTCCTGCACTGTTACAATACATTTTCCATGATGCATTACTCCAGTAAGGGACAACTACCTGTCCTGGACATCGGAAAGCACAATATTGAATCGGTCTGCATGTAAAATGGGGTTTCATCTCTTCTGAAAATGTGGTTTACACTTATATATCAGTAGACCAAGTTAAGCAACAACTGTATAATAGTAACATAATGTTGCCATTCCGTTGAGCTTTGTATTTGTGTGTATGTGCGTGTGCGGACCGGTAAAACAGAGGAGAGGACAGGGACAGCACGACCATAATCGACAGCAAAAAGCAAAATGAGTAAACAAAGTAAATAACATTGTCTCTACTATGGCCCGCACTGAGTTTCTGCCTCTCCACACACACACAGCTCAACAGTGAACCAGGTGAAGGACTCGAGTTGACGAAATCTACACTCGTAATGATACTGGAAGTGCTATAAATGTTTCGCCTATAAAAAGCCAATAAGTGTTATTTAATCCAAGTTGTGAGTATATCTCCAAAAAATAGTCTAATAGCTGATTTTTACAGATCTCATACCAGTGTAACTGATTTGCACATATTTCTGTTTCCACAGAATAAATTTTAATAGCATATGTGATCAAAACTGTCATAGAGTACAGCCCTCTATCAACTGTTATAATCTCGTTTTCTCTCAAAATCACTGTACACATATAGTAGACTGAACATCACAGAATGAGAGCCTGACAGAATAATAACCGCCCACCAAGCAGAGATATTAACATTTTCTATCCCATTAGAAGTGTGAAAAATATAACCACATAACCAACGATGTCCTGCTAAAAACACTGTGCAATTTTTTAACATTGATACAATGGATTCTTTGTATCGCCAACAATTTTAGATTGATACAAGTCACACTAGAAAGATGAGTTTTTTGTTTATGTATTGATGTAGTTGGATCGTTTGAATTTAAATCTGCATCAATGCAATAGAAAACTCGTTATACCCCTATTTACCAACTAGGTTACTATACCTGTCCTACTTAACAAGGTAGTTGGAAAATAATTACAAGTTTGAAGAAATGTGTAGAATATGTATCGTTTCATGTAAAAATGTAAGCTCTAGCCCTACATTATATTTATTTCAAATTTGACAGTAATGATGTAAATCAGCTTTGTGTCATCTGTATTATAGTTCTAGTAATTCCATTATAGGCCTCTGGTGAAAGAGCCTCTCTTTTATGTTCTTTCTTCATATTAGTCAAATGGGTGGGACCCCAATGATATGTTTAAGTACAATGAGGAGAAGTATGGAGTCTTATCTACATATGACAGCAGCCTTTCTACATATACGTAAGCTTCTCTCTTTACATAATATGTGTATCCTTCTTTGTACATTTAATTGTGTTCATAGTGATTGTTCACCCTTTTTGTGAACATTGAAGCTTGTAAGTAATCTTCATGTTATACTGATAATATTTGCTACTGCATTAGTGTGCTATTCTGGTCTGATCTGTACTTCTTTCCCAGGGTCCCCTTGGAGCGGGACAACTCTGAGGAGTTCCTGAAGCGGGAAGCACGTGCTGCCCAGCTGGCAGAGGAAATTGAAGCCAGTGCCACATACAAGGCGCGTGTAGCCCTGGAGAACGATGAACGCTCTGAGGAGGAGAAATATACTGCTGTGGTGCGAGGGGAAAGGGAGGCACACACACTAAGCAGGTGCGACCATGACACACATACACACACGTCAGCACTTAAGGCCAGTATGTACTACTTTTGCATGATGCATCATTTGTTAATCGACCTGACGCATAGGACAATGATTTAGACCTCACGCACATTGGGCAAGTATGTTGGGACCTAAGCCATATTTCTGCATTTAAGAGAGAACTTATTTCCAGAAAAAACACATTTATTTTAGCTGATGAGATTTACTTCGTTGACTTTGATCAAGAGTACAATGAACTCCACTCTCTTTTTACATTAACCGTTTGTGTGTATGTATGCAGAGAGAACAAGTACATTCCCCCAGGTCAGAGGAATAGGGAGGTGATGTCATGGGGGCCAGGACGTCAAAATTCCCCCCGTCTTGCTCAGGGCTCAGCTGGACCCTCAGTTTCTCGATCAGGACCTCATGACTATAGCCCCAACTCCGGAGCTGACCAGAGAGTGGTGAATGGAGGTACGTATACGCACACCCGAAGTATTGTTTGCACTGTATAAAATTATTTTAAAGAAAACATTTCGTAAACATTCATGGAAATTTTGTTTGTTTGCATAGTGAGTTAACTTTTCTTCAAGTTGCTCTTTCTGAAGTTTGATCACTGATTGGAAGACTACAACTCTTTATCTTCTGTTTAATTGGTGCAAAGCTAACAATGAGCCTCGCTTAGTCCATCAGATGTCAGTGTGTTACTGCTGATTTATACAGTGTATTTAATGTTCTTACATATGTGCGTTCAGTGAATTTATTCCATTTTGTTATGGTCATTCATCTTCCCATTCTTTCAAGTTTTGCCATAAGCTTGTTTTTTTCCCCCACTTCAATTACTTGTTATCTGCTGTTTGGCATCTTTGATCATTTTTCCTTCCCTCTTTTAGGTTCATCACATTGGCTCTCACCCTGTCCATCTCCTTCCTCCCGCCCCCCCTCTCGTTACCAGTCTGGCCCCTCCTCCCTGCCTCCTCGGGCGGCCACGCCCACCAGGCCACCCTCCAGACCCCCCTCTCGACCTTCCAGACCTCCTTCTCATTCCCCTCACCCCTCCTATTCCTCCTCCTCATCTTCTTTTGCTCACCATGGGCCCACGTCGCCAGCCTCCACCCTGCCCAAACGCATGTCCTCAGAAGGTATCCACATCAGTGTGGAGTAGACTTGGGCGAGGGCATGAGTTGAAGGTGGTTAGATTGATCCTATAGAGGAAGTGATCTTCCCATTCATATTTAAAGCTGTTCAAGGCACCTTAGAGGTTAAATCAGGATATTAGAAACTACTTTCATTAATAAATTTGACAAGGTCTAATATGGAACAGCACAGAATGGGATGAAGTTAACGCTACAGACTGATTTGGCGTCAGTTTCTCTATTCCCTCTCAAATAAATTGTGAGGGTTCAGTAGCCTCAAAGCTGAGCCTTTGAAGTTTCAGCTTGGCATGTGGGGCCACCACAGTGTGTGCAGAGCCTTCTGTGTAACAAGAGTTAAAGCCCAGGCATCAGTGTCTCCAATGTTTCGGATTAGTCAACCAGAAGAGAATCAGAACATATAGCATTTCAATCAAAATGTTTAGTGTTTGAACTGTAAAGTTCCAAAAATTTTTAGAGTCTCACCATAGAGATGGACACTGACTGGCATAAACTCTGCTATACAGTGATTGCTCAAGAGTTCCCTGCTCACTTTTTCTCCTCTTTCCTCTTTTCACCTGTTTATTTCTATTCACTGGGTTATTGTTTGGATGGTGTGGTTTTGTGTTTGTTCACCTTTGAGGATCATTTACAGTTTGTATCTCACATGCATGCAACCAAATATACCATATGGTGTGATATGTAAACAGATAGGACTGGAGATTTGGGCTTCTGAAAGGTGTATGAGACACAGATGAGTTTGAAAGACCAATGTGTACAGTGCCAGTAAAGTAAAGGCAGCCTTTATCTTGCTGTTTTACAGGTCCACCCAGGATGTCCCCAAAGTCTCAGCGGACGCCCCGTGCCCACAGAGTTCCCCCTTGCCGAACCACTGGAGTTTCTCAAGGAGTGGACTTGGTGTCCCACCCACCCCCTGGAGATGTACAAGTGACTCCACCAAACAGGAGCAACTCCTCAGGAGGAACCTGGTCTTCAGTGGTTAGTGGAGGTAGAGTAATCCTTTCCTCTCCTCTCACTGTTAATTTGTTTAGTCTTTGTTCCTTTAATTTCATTAAGTATATTCCCAGTGCCCCACTGTTGTTATATTTGAACTTTGCACCTCGACCAGGTTGTACGTAAGCACCTAAATATAATTACTTTCTCTTAACTTTGTTAGCACACAGACCTCGCTCCCCTCGACAGAACACCACGGGTGGTGCCTCTCCTGGTTCCTCCTCCCTTCCATCCCCCCAAACAGGAACAGTTCCTGTGGAAACCATTGCTACACCAACATCGGCTTCCTCTCCTATTGCTGCTAGCCCCACTCCCAACATGGTCACCTCTCCATCAGTGGATGGTAAGGTCTTACTCCTCACGTCTTGTAATGCGTTTATATCGGGATCAAACGTAATTTTTTTCTATTCTACAAAGGAAAAGAGTGTCGTTTCCAAGAGACGAGACAAACATCCCCCACAGCCAACAAAGAGAACATTAAACCTATGGACAGCTCTCCTAGTATCTCCAGACCAGTCTGTAAAGGTATTTGTATGCAGATTTTGACATTGAATAGAAAATGATCAATTATTGTACATTTTTCAATTTGCAAACTGTAGAGTTGGACACATTTTTGTTTGATAAAATAAAATGCAGAGTGAAACAGCAGTACATGACGGAGAAGCCTCCGTTTTCAGTTGGAGTAGCCAAGGTGCAGATAGATTTTGCTGGGGAATGGGAATTTGGTCGGTTCAACACAGGCAGTGCTGCCATTTCCAGCACCATGACTAGTACTGCATTATGTCTACATTGTCATAGTATGATTTGTTGCAACTAGATTAAACGAGCAGCACTGAATTTGTGGTATTCTATCTATATTCCTAGTTGAAGTATTTTCCACATATTTTATTTGACATCTTGAATCAAATATAACCACTGGGATACTAAGAGTATCTATCAGTTAAATTTATCTAGCTGTTGGTTTGAAATGAGAAGCTGCACACTTTCAGCAATTCCAATCTGTTTTGTGTAAGAGACTGTTGAGTGTTCTGAAATTATTGGATTCTTTTGGTAATTAAATTATAAATTGTCTCTCTCTTGTTCCCCTTTTAGGACCTCCTTCCATGGCTCCAGACCACAGAAAACAAATAGATAATTTAAAGAAATTTAGTGTAGATTTTAGAGTAAGTATATTTTTATGTTATATATTTGTATGCAAAAAAATCAAATTTCACAATAACAAAACTACACTAAATTCCTCATTATCTTTTCGTTGTTGTGCTCTAACTCATTTTTTGTTTTGCTCACTTTCTTTCTTCATCTTACCTCCATCCAGTTGCAGTCCAGCTCCAATCCTGACCCTGCATTTGACCAGATGATGACCAAGCCTCCTAGAGATTCAGCAGACAAACCTAAAGACCTCCCCCTGGACAAAGCCAACACAGTAGGGCGGGAAGGCACAGAGGAAGGTGTGCTGGTGATCACTGCTGCCACCACCAGCGGTATGCCGGCCACTGCTAGTGCTACCACAAATACCAGCAAGCCTGGTAGCCCTGCGGCACCATCTCCCTCTCCCTCTGCACCAGAACAGAAGAGGGCGGGGCTGGACGTGACATCACAAGGAGTTCAGACAACGGCCACCACATTTAGCGGGCCCAAGCATGAAGAGAAGGAGGAGAAAAAGGAGGCAGTACAAGAGTGAGTACTTTTGACAGAGTGGACATGAAGGGAGATGTATAGTTAAATTTACTATTGATCCTTTTCGTCTCCTCCTGTAGTCAAGTGAGAAAATCAACCCTAAACCCAAATGCAAATGAGTTCAAACCCAGGTTCAATACGCAAGTGAGTATGTTCTCCTGCTGCTAGACTACTTGTAATAAACATCTCAAAATGAATTTTATGTGATTTACTCTTGAGTAATTGACTTGCTTGGTGTACTCATTAGCCTAAACCAGCAAACACCCCCACGCCTCCCCGGCCCCAGGGCCAGCCCAGCCCCTCCATTGTGGTCCAGCAGCCCCCAACTGTCTACGGGCAGCCAGTCTGCTTTCCTCAGATGTACCCCCTCACACCAGTCAGTCCTGGAGTCCAGGTGAGACCCACACCTACATACAGACAGGCATGGCATGTGCAGTATGGAGACTGATATTTACAGTCTTATGGCCAATCCCCTGGGGTGCCTGTTAATACCTCATTTGTTCATATTTGCTTCAGTTTCTATTTGTTTCTCCTTCCTTTTGTGTTATGGCTTAAGCTTCCAATTCCTATTCTTTTATTTCTCATTCTGCCCAGTTTCTACATTTTAGCCACACTATTGACGTGGCTTTAGGGATGGAATGTCAGTCAGACTGTTAGTCTAACAGTTTGGTCCAAAGTGAAACATATTACCAGCTATTTGATGAATTGCTATGAAATGTTCACGATCCCCAGAGAATCAGCCTTGATAAATTTGCTAATACAGCAGAGAAATGAAAGATCTTACTGTGCACCACACAACACCAACATATTACGCTGATTGCAGCGTGATAACTCTGTAGACCATGACTATGCACAAGGACAATAACAGTGTGAGGACTAGCTCTGTGATTCTGGTTCACCTAACCCACATGTGTTTGGACCGTGGGAAGCTTTGCTTTACTGTCCCACAGGAAGAACAGCTGTGGCTGACAGATATGCTTTCATCCATCCAACAGTTCATTTTTTAAGTGGATGTTATAGCTGCATGGCCACTTGAGTAGCAGTGGGCTCTTAGGCCTGTCTTGCAGGAATAATTTCTTAAATGTATGTATACTCATATTTGTGGAATTTTTTTTTTGTTAATACCTATCTCATCTTGCATGCTGAGTTTTCTTTCCTCTTTCACCTGCCGCATAACTATAATTACTGAATGATTAGAATGAAATAAATGTTTGGGATCTGACAATACGCTTTGAAAATTACAGGAAAAGTACAGGACATTAATCATTTCAACAGTCTCAACTGCACATGTAAAGTATTATTTTTGATGAAAGTTGATTGTTTTTGAAATTTTGAATTTATATCTTTCCCTATGTTGCTTTAAGAAATACTTGGTGATCCAACATCAGACACGTTTAAAGGTGTAAAAATTACTTTGGTGACCAACTAAATAGTGGTTCTTTTCCCTTTTCTCCCTCTCCCCTCTCTCTCTCGCTCCATTAGAAAAGCATAATATGGAAGGTTTGTGAATTTTTCTAAGATTTCTATTTATTTAAATCCTTTTATTTTTCTGCCCAATATGTACTGAGGTGTTTTGCTTGCTCTAAGAAATAATGTCCCTCAGATGTTGGTTTGCCAACTTCTTATTGCAATTCATGATCAATTATCAGCAATAGTTTTATGACCTTATCTTTATCAGATTGCCACATAAAGGACTTTAAGATAATAGAATATTCTAAACCTCTGGTGAATTATATAGATGTGCATGGTCTATTTTGAGGAATGTTTAACAGTATGGTTAGTGACAGAAAGGCAGAGAATGCATGCAACCTCAGGTAAGGGCTCGTTCACACAATCAAATGCCTTTTTTCTGTATGTATACACTGTGATATTCATAATACGACAGGTTTTTGAGGGGTAGTTAGCGTCCCTCTCCACAGATGGGCAGCATGACTAGTCTCCAACTAAAGCAAAAATTGAATTGTTTTTATTCAAGGATTGGACTTGTAAACAGCACGCTGCAGTGGCCTGAGTTAATTTGAATGTAATTGTGCTTCCTTCGTCCACCATCTTCATTCTCCTCTTCTCCATCCAGTCTCCAACTATGTACCAGGTCCAGATGCCTCATATGACGGTCAGCCAGTCTAAACCCTACAGACCAGGTAAAGGTGAGAAGAACTGCTCCTCTCTAGCTTATTGGCCCAAACTCTGAGGTGATCCCACGGCACCCTTAATGTAGCACAATTGTGCTCATGTTCTCTTGCGTGTTCTCTTTTTCCGTATCGTTCTCTCATTTCTCGATCGTACTGTGTAGATCAGAACCAAGGAGAGAAATAAGGTGTTCTTTTTGCCTCTCTTCTTGAACTCTCCAGTACCCAACATGCCCCAGCAGAGGTCAGACCAGCATCATCCACAAGGCACACCCACCATGATACACTCAGCGACAGCAGCAGGACCACCCCTTGTAGCACCAAGCCCAGCTTACTCAGCCCAGTACTTCACCTGCAGCCCGCAGCAGTTTACTAGTCAGCCTCTGGTCCAGCAGATGCCACACTACCAATCACAGGTAGCTACTGCTCCTTCAGTACAACTCCACCAAAGTACAGACCCTGGCAGCATATTTGTCAACCCTTGGCATCTTTATTAACAACCATATTGTAGCCATTACAGTTACTACAGTAACATCAGTCAGTACCGGCAGTTTTAAGATCTCCTCAATATTCAGTAGTCAGCATTTTATCTGACAGCAGCCCAACACAGTGCCAGTGATTCAAGAATCACATCTGATTTGTGGCTCTGACTGCAGTTAGTGTGCAGCAGGCCATGAGAGAGTGACTGCAAGAACATGAAAGCAATTGAGAAAATTTGATAATGTAATGCCACATTAAGTCCTGTATATAAATAGGGGAGGGAATTCTAATGTAGTGGTAGGAGTAAAAAAAAAAAGAAAGATGGAGAATGAAAGTAAATGTACCATCTCTTGCTGTGTATTTTATTGAACGGCAGAAGATGCACTAAAGAAATCCATCAGTTGGCTTAAAGCCTTTATATACTTCATCCAAAGTAGATTTTATATAGTTGGATATTGGCAGAAGCTGTCTCTCTGGGAGTCAAGTCAGGGGTTCTGCATGCACTTAAGTTACTCTGGGACTCCACCAGTCACACCAGCTCCATTGGCCATGCTTCCTTCTGGCACAATATACAGTAGCTTCAGGTGATGGTGCTTGTATTTCTTAAAAAAAATGGAGATTGGATTCCAGAATAATCCAAAATATCACACATTCTCATTTATATGTTGACTAAACTGTAGCTCTGTCCTCTAGGCGCAGCATGTGTTCAGTCCAGTAATGCAGGGCAGCGCCAGGATGATGGCCCCTCCGACACATGGTCAACCCAGCCTCGTCTCCTCCTCTGCCACGCAGTACCCAGAACAGACACACACCATGTATGGTATGTCACCCAAGCTGTGTATAATTTATGCCTTATTACAATGTCTCTGTATTGGTAAAACACTAGGCCCCATTGTTCAAACCAAATGCTTAGTGGCCAACTCTTTTTGCAAAACCCCAAACACATTCTCTGTTATGTTTAATCTGACACCTGTCTTGCCTTCATTCCGTCCGTCTTGCAGTGTCTGCAGGTCCAATGCCCCAGCAGTATGCCCACCCCAGCGCCACCTTGCATGCTCACCCACAGCACCCCCAGCCCTCCGCCACACCCACAGGCCAGGGGCAGCAGGCTGGTCCCCCACAGCACGGAGGTCCCCCTAGCCACCCAGCTGCCAGCCCAGTGCAGCACCCCCAGGCAGCAGCAGGTGAGAGGCTGCTGTCTGACGGCTTCCCGGACATTTGAACCTCATACCTTCGTAAGTCTACCATTCACTCCTTCTCTGCGTTTGTCTTTCACAGCAGCAGCCGCGGCAGCCCAGGCCCTCCACCTGGCCAACCAGCCACAGCAGCAGATGTATTCAGCCCTGGCACCCACACCCCCCTCCATGACACCAGGACCCAACCCACAGTCTCCCCAGGCGTCGTTCCCCACTGCCCAGCAGACGGTCTACATCCACCCGCAGCAGGTGCAGCATGGCTACAACCACAACCACATGGCACATGTGCAGCAGGTACGTGGCAGCCAACTGTCGGTTCATGCTAGACCCTAAGTCAAGTAGTTTGAAAGCAGAACTTATGTATGGTAAATTCTCGTTTTTCCTTAGATTTTAAATTTCCTTTTAAACCTTATTAAGTATATACTGTTAATATTTATTCACTTCTGTCAGTTTTTTTGTCACATCTGGACAAATACAGCAGCTATCCATTCCAAATGTCAATATTGGTACTACAACCATGCAATTTTGTCCAGGGACAAAAATGCCATCATTTCTTGCATCCTGTGTTATCAGAAAGCAAACAGTTCTATTTGTCTATCGAATAGTTCTTTGAGACACAGATTCACAGTTCTTTCTTACACAGATTCTTGGTCTTCTGCGTCTTTCCAGAACATATTGTCTATTCGTAAAGAATAGACAATGACAATGTGCGGTCAGCTATTTATCAAAGCTCGGACCTAAATTGTGCAGTTTGAGGAGTTTAATAATAATTTGAAGCTGTGCTCTTTTACTTCTTTCCTCACCATGTTTATCGCTTTCTGTCAAACACAACGTCACACACCCACTATCTGTCACACCTAGGCTCATATGCAGTCTGGCATCGTGCAATCTCACCACCCGGGGACCTCCCACCCTCCGATGATGCTGATGGCCACCCAGGGTCCCCCGGGTGGTCCTCAGCCACCCATGCCCCAGACTGCCCTGAACCCCATCCCTGTTTCCTCCACCACACATTTCTCCTACCTGGCACACCCACAAGGTATGCTCACTTCATCACCATGCCTATAGAGACCCTTTACTGTCACACCGCCGTACAATCAGATCTCCAAAGTCAGGAATGTAAAATTTAACACATTTTTTCTCTTCCTTCCCATGCAGTGCAACCTCATCATCAGCAGCAGCTGTAGGTAGAGGACGACGAGGGACCTGCCCTGTGTCACTTTCAGCCAGAGCCTTGATAAGCAGGCGATGAAGAGAAAGACACCCTCACCTTCCCTCTACTCATACATGCCTCATATGAGCTTTTGTCTTTCTCCATCCCTCCCTCTCTCCCTCCCTCGACCCGGACTAGGCAATAAGAGAATGTTAATAGGTTGATGCAGTGACAAGTTTTAATGAGCTTGAGTTTTAACTGACAAGATTGCACCTACTCTGCCCCTGTTCAACACCGACATGCGCACACACACGCACACTAAACATCCCCCCCACACACATTCAGGGGTCCCAAACTGCGACTCGAGTCAGCTTGCCAAGTAAAAAGTGAGAGTGTGAAAGAAATTAATCAGCTAGAGTGAAGAAAAATCAACTGGAACTTGTATTTTGTCTGCACCTTGTAATGAAAAAAAAATCTTCCAACTTTTAGACAGTATTAATCTTACTGTTTATTGCTGCTGCTGCTACGTGCTGCGTTTGTTTCCGACTACACGACAGGTTTCTAACCAAACTAAAAGAAAAACATGACAAGAAGCTTCCTGAGTATTAACAAACACGTTTGGGCAGCCAGAAGACAGGAGAAACGTTATTTATGAAATTACAATGGCTGAGGTGATCAGCTCCCACTTCTCACCTGACCATTATGTAACTTTTAAGTTAAAAAGACTTTTACTTTGTAGATAATATAAATAATTTAAAAAATGAGCAAAAAAATTTAAAAACAATAAAAAAGTTTTAAAAACTGAGCATGTTGTCTGTTCTATTTTCTGCATGATCATTCTTCATCACACTGCTGCTGAATAGGTGAGGTGGACACGGACAGGACAAATACTCACCTGAACTGCAAGTCTTTGACAAGGGGAGAACATTCAAGCCCCACACCGATGCCTGAGATTGGACATGAACCCACAACCTTCTGACTCTGAGTCAACGTTTCAAACCACAAAGCCACCATGTCAGCCAACCATTATCTCAACATATCCATTGATATTTTTCATGACTATCAGTCTGGATTGGAAACTCCTCCCCTCTGCACAGAAATCAAAGCATGACTGGGCGTTTGTTTGGTTAGGTTTATTTTACAAAAAGTCAAATATACAGTTGATATATATTCATATAATTTAGAGTACTGAAAGGTATGCAAACAATGACAGGTGTAAAAGCTGTTTCCCTGGCTGTGGAGGGAGAACATTGAAGTGGAATGTTTACAGTGCTAAGTAACAAACAGAATGAACAGTATTGTGACCACATTACATTCATTTACTAGACACTTAAAAATTAAAAGGAGCAGACAAAGGCTGAAAGGCAGCATCGATGTGGACACTGAGGGTTGAACGTTATCAGACACCTGAGGTACACTGGGATCTTCTAACACATGGCTCTTCTGGCAGAGCCATTTCTCAAATCTAACTCAATCGTATGACATCAAAGGAAAACGTGATCGTAGCAGCCCTGATTTTAGGAAATTAGGATTCGTTTGTAGGATTAAGATTCGCTGGTACAAATAATTTTTACACACAAATCCATCCATGCAGAAGCCTTCGTGAAGCATTGGACATGTCATATTGCACTACAAGTTCTGCACCACATCACACCCTGAGCAAAGGCAAAGGCACAGTCATTCTCCCTCCGAAACAGCAAGCAGAGGAGACTGATGAGTCAAAATAAGAATTCTTACCGTTGCTTTCTTTTTTACACTACGCAGAAGTGGAAGGACAAATGGAGAGGCGACAAGGGCTGGGGTTAGTAACACTCAGGCACTTAAAAGCAGGAAGGCCAACCGTAATTTTTGCCAAAATGCTGTTATTCTGGTGTTCCCCTTATAAACACTCGAAATACATCGGACTTGATTTTGATGTTACGTTAAGGTTTCAGTTACACAACCATTGTAAACTATCCATTTGGTAGACTTAGACTGACTGCAACATGAGCACTCGCAGTGGATTTGCTTTGGTCATGTTCATCAGGACATCAGCTTGACCTTAGGCATTTTTCAACATGAGGATTGAAAAAAACAAAACAAAGATCAGGGGAGGGAAAAGAGAATCGGGACGAAACCAAACATTAAGATCAGGTTACTAAAAGTCATGAAAGTTAGTGTTAAAGCAGGTTAGAAACACAAGTTCAAGCAAAGGTTTGGGCTCTTTTCCCTAAGGCGTCCTGCAGCTGCTGAAAGTGAGGCTTCGGCTATAAAATTACAGAAAATGATCTTTCATCTTTGGGAAAATTGACACGTGTCCAAACTATTGCTTTTTTTTGGTTGCTGTTTCGGTAACATTGTGCGGTAGCTGTTCTTGGATTTAAGCTCCAAGAACAACATGAGGATGAAAGTTTCCATAACAGAAGAGAAGAGCGCAACAAGACTGCACAAAAGGATCCAAAAGTGTGCGTTGAGAAAGAACTTTGGCTCACAAATCAGCCACAGATTATTTAGACAAACTCTCGCTGGTGAAACAGGCAAACTCAACACATCAACAAACTGGACACCGGCTAAGAGTTGGGTGGTGGTGATGGTCTGTCTGTGAAGATTCCAGTGGTGTAAAGTAGCAAAGTAAGAATACTTCATTATAGAGAGATCCTAGACCATTTATATATTTGTTTGGATTTATTAACTTCTCGTTGCTCATTGCTTTTGTAAAAATTAAGCTCAGTTTGAGATCACATTTGTAATATTTTGAGGAACAAATTTGAAACACTGTGAATAAAGCGGTTTAATTTTGACTTAAACAGCTTTATTACTTTTACTCAAGTACAACATCAAGGTACTTTATCCACCATTGGAAGGTTCTCAGTCACCATCATGACCTTGAACAGTGACCTGCTGCTGCTGGAGAACTTTGGTGAAGGCGCTTAAGGCGGATTTCTAACAGGAAATTAAAAGCTGGTGCTTAGTTTGCTTCTCTCTGTCCGTGCTGTCACAATCATCTTTTCATGTAAACTCAAGATTCAAATAACATTTGGTAATTTAGAAGATGTACGTCGGAGGGACAAATCCCTAATTGACTGCATAGAGGATCAAAGTGTCATCATAGTATCATTGGCCTTTGGTTCCATTTTCTGTAACATTTCATGACTTATCTGACTGAAAAGCTCAAAGTCTATTAAAATGGAAATGATCAGTTCTATTTGAAAGTAACAGCCGTGGTTGTAACGGCTTCATGCGGAGCTGACAGTGAAAAGCTAATGCTATGAGTGAAAAAACAAAACAAAACAAAACAAAAAAACTCAAGGAGATACGGTGCCACCCCTGCACTTCAGGAAGTACGAATGTTCAGGTATCTACAGAGGCACTTGTGTGAGAAAGGTGGTTGTGCCTTTAGGAGTGGCATCGCATCACTGTCCACCTTCAAAAGCCCTTCAAGGGTCAACAAACAAATCATGACAAAATACATTTGACAAATTTTCCAGCCATCTCAGACTTTGACCCTCACTTTTGTCAAGCATCCCTTCAAGTGCAAAGACCAGGATGAGATGAGGCAAACCACAAAAGCTGATAAAAACACACCTGATCCAGACTGGATTCCTGTTGCTCTGCCCCTCTTCTGTCTCACGCCTCTCCTACAATGAAATTTGTATTTATCAGCTGTAGTCTTAGTCGCATCAATTTGACACAAAAGCTCAGTTTTCATTGACTTCCGACAAAACGAAGACGCTGTGGTCATTTTGGAACACGTGGCGCTGAGCATTGGGACGTTAACGTTCGTTGCATATTTTACTCTCCGATCCCATACACACCACAAACTCCCATCAGCACAAATTGATCTCGCCGCTTGGTTAATTGTGAATCAATTTTCGATTACTTTGACGTGGTTTGCGCGTGAACGATCGAAGCGAAGCTCCATCAGTTTGTAGGAACAGCATTAATCCGAGTTTTCCCCTTTTACTTAATTTTCCTTTTTCTACAAAATATATCTGTGTATAGAAAAAATACACATTGTTCCAGGGTGCACCGAAAGCAGCGTGCACTTTAAATACTCGTCTAATCGGAGTACGACGCTCTCGCGCGGAGTGCTTCTTTGTTCTGTGCAGAGTCTTGGCTGTGTGAAAGTGAAGAGTAAATGTCTTTAACATTTTGGAGGAGAACTTGATTTAACCTTCCTCACAGGCAGCGCTAAAGAGGTTAAACCAAGTGCAAAATATGATTTGTCATGCAAAACAGCCTCAGAATCATCATAGTCAAAATCATAAACTCCCAAAAATACATTCACTGTGGACACTCAGGGTGGAGGTGGTGAGAGTCTGACGCTGGTAAACACACTCAGCACAGGCAGGGTGTGTGTGTGTGTGTGTGTGTGTGTGTGTGTGTGTTCTGTCACTGCTGAGTATTCAGACAGAATCATTGGCTCAAGTTCATGAGTCTTCTGTAAATCATGTTAGCATCAGGAGCTCT
>OMNV01012641.1:0-48897 GCA_900303265.1 Brotula barbata
AATATGTGTCAGTATGGGACTGTTTTAATATAATTTGTACGTTAGTGGAGTAGAACTACATTTGCCAATCATTAATTTTACTTAACTTAACTTAAATCTTGGGGAAAATCTGTACTTTCACATTGCTGCTAGGTTTGTTACTCATTGCAAAATGAATTTTAAAATGGGTGACACTTTCAATATGCAGACAAGAAGATGGACATAGGACCGACTAGAATAGTTTGATTTGATTGAAATTGTGGTGTTGGTAAAAATCACCACAAATGTTTTGGTTGTTTTAATCATTTTGAATTCTTACTGTATGTGATCGATTTACACTAATGCCCCCTGGTGGACACTTGACAGACTAACTCATTTAAGCTGTCCTCGAAAGTTCAAGGTCATCTGTAAATAAGACTTGAAAAGCTTCATTGCAGTGACTGCTTTCCCTCATAATATGGTCTCTATTTATCTGAGATTATAATCTTGGTAATCTGAAGACAATCACGAGGTGTAAGTGACGCTCATTAAGTACGGTTATTACCCCTCAAGATACTATTCATGCTTAAAATTAACATCAGCAGCTAAATGACTGTCACTAAATTATGTCTTCTAATGGATCAATTGAACTTGTAACTAAATGAGATAGCTCAACTTTTACTCAAGTATAAATTTGAGATACTTAATCCACCACTGAGAGGTTTGGACATTGCGTCCTTTGTCCAGACTTCGTTTCACACTTGGTTCCACCCTTCATTTTAACACTTTGTCATCATTAACTTACAATCAGTATAGCATAACTTTCTGTTTCCTTGTAAGGCAATAATGTCATTGTGAGGACTCACTAGCCAAGACACAGAGTCAGTGAACCGGACAAGTGAGTGAGGATGTGACCCTGTGTGGGCTGCGATCTAGAGGATTAGATCTTTCCATGTTATTGGATAAGTAGACTGTCTTACTTCAACCACTAATGAGAAGCATGCACATCTTCAAATCCATTCGATCACTAAAGTCAACAGAATACCAAGTCGTGATTAATATTAACCTATAGTGTTAGAAATAATTAAATATGAACCGCAAAACTATGAAGATTATTTCAATTAGCACAACAAACAATTTAACTGTACATGAACTGTACATGAACTCTACATAAAATAGAGATTTTGATAGAGAATGAGAAAATATCATCATTGATTACAGAAAACATCAAATGAATCAGTTATTTTGACATTATTCATCATTTGCCTGTTAATCAGAGTCATTGGATTACAATCTAAAATGGATTTCAGGGCACAGTGACATCAATCAATGTGTCATGTCTTACCTTTGCTGATGTATCACTCTGAGGACTTTGAATGATTTAATCAAATTCTCCACTTATGCTGCAAATACTGCTCATCATCCAAGATATGAGGAAGTTTGCCTGTCAAGTGCCGTGGAGGTTCAGGAGGTCTTTACTGGTTTACTGCAAAGAGAAACTGAGCTCCTGATCTACAGATTACCAGCTGACCTGCTCATTCATGTATATGATAAAGAGAGATTTGATCCTCTCCCATCCCCTTCAGCCACGGCTCAGCTCACATCATACATCGTGCTGCTGCTGTAGCACCTGGTGATACTTTCATCAATACAAACACCAAATGGTGTGACAAGTGACAAAGTAGCCAATCTGCTTTCCAACACTAATCAATACCAATAATGTTTATCATGGCTTGGACATATGAAAATTGAGCTTTTTATTGTACACATTCAAACCTGTGCTTTTACAGCTTGTCTTAGCGCTGTAGTTAGCAATTATCTTTATTACAGAAAGATTGTTCCAAATTTGTTGACGTGAGCCCTGAGACAAATTGTTTTTTTCCTCAGCCTCCCCAAGCCATGTTAAAACATTGCTAAAACAATAAACTATATAAAAAAAAACAAAAAAAACAAGGAAGACATCCATCAAAAATCCCAGATGTGGGTGATGAAAGGACAATACACTGATCTAAAATGTGATGTTTATGCATTCGTACAAGATACAATCTGCACTGTATGTTGCACAGCTGTCTCTGAGTTACACCATGAATGCATTTGGGCAGCAGGGGGAGACAAATTAATAATAACAATGAAGGAAACCCAGCAGAAGCGAAGTAAGTGTGGTTTGCATCTTCAAGACAAACTAAACGTTTCTTCTCTAGATTTACTTTCACATACTTCATGGCTTGTGGTAGAAATGATATACAGTACAGTTCAGTGTATCAATGCCTTAGCAATGTGTTGTATAATATGTGTATTACATCAGTGATGTAAATCAGACATTCTTAGAGCCACAATATGCTTAGAGTTCATCTGAATATCATCAGTGATCATGTCATTTTTTAATGTTTTTTTACTTCACTAATTAATGAATTGTTTAACTTAATTATAAGAAGAACTTCCTATTATGTATAGGCTCATAGTAAAAATTACTTCACCTCTATTTTACCATGTTAATCATTTGTACAAAGTACAAAGGTATGGGTCATTTTGACTCTTGGTCGGTGTTTGTCTATACTGACTTCTGAGTTCATGTTTAGTAACCATTCATAATGGAATGGTGATCTTAAGGCATGTCACCATCGCTATAGCAACACTAAGGCAACCTCCCAATGCTAATGTTCAGTCAAAGCTACAACAGAGCAGATCCACTCCTGATACACACACAGAAAATGTCTTGTTTTTGGAACATAGTACAGATTAGTCTCATGAGCAACAACAAATTGCAGAGAAAATGAATACAACAAAATTTCATATATATAAGAGGATGTCACACTTGTTATATTTATCATACTCACACGTGGTTTTGTTCAGTTCAGGGCAAATTACAATGAAACCGCTATACGCGTTCATATTGTATATATAGTTTTGTTCCTTGACTATTATATATGATAATCACAACTATGAGATTAAACATTAACAAAAAGCTGTCAGGTTGCCATGCACTGATTCACTGCTTATCCTGTAGTCTTAAGAATAGTTAGGCTTCCTCAGCACATACGGCTCTGTATGACCACGTGTGCTACTGTTCACTGGTCAGTGGAATTTGACTGAATATGGTGTCTTTTTGGGGCCAAACTGTTTGACATCCCAGACCTGTGCTTGGGTCAGGGTGCAGACAGTGATGGGGTTAACCTTAATGCTTTGTTGACTTTTCCAGGGGAACTTTGGGAGACTGTGACATATGCAGTGTTTAATGTACATGTTTGTAAAATATTTGACTGGGTTTAAACGATCATTTTTTGGTCACACATCAATCCATCACAAATAGAATTTTAGCTCCACATATGACAACTAATAATGAAACTACATTACTACAATTCCATGTCTAAAAAAAACATTTAAAAAAATTTAACAAATGTTTTTTGTTTTTTTTTATATACATTGAACTGTGTCGTGGTAGAATCACACTTAAACCAACCTTAACCTTGTTGCTTTAAAAAGGCTATTATTATCTCTATTATTCATTACAGACTTTGTATTTTGGCTGAAACCTACACCAAAAGCTTCATAGTTATTTTTTATTTGAATAACTGAAATAACCACTAAGAGCTTCCCCACTGCGTTCTTGTGTTATTTATGTGCTGCACAAGAAAATGCAAACGCTCAATGATTTGCTTTCCACTTTGAGCTCTGTGACTAACCATTAACCGGGAGCATTTTGCAATATGCAAAAGGATAGTAGCTCACTTTTATCCAACCACCTTGTGTGCTTTGTGTTTCTGATAAAGTTGATTATTATCATCACTCATTTGTTTTTTGCATTTTTGCCCCACATTTACAGCATGAAGTTCGATGATGTGCTGGAAGAGGTGGGTGGCTTTGGAAGATTTCAACTGAGAACAATCATCTTGATGATGCTAGCGCGCCTGACTTTGCCTTGTCACTTTCTGCTGAATAATTTCATTGCTGCTGTTCCATCTCACCACTGTGACATCAGTTCACTGGATGATGGAGGAGATTTCAGGAATTTATCCCTGGAAGAGAGACTTATTGTTAGCATTCCGGTCCAGGAGGATGGGACTCGGAGCTCCTGTCAGATATTTGCAGAGCCTCAGTATCATCTGCTGCTCAACTCCACCAACAGGACTGACCTGCACACAGTGCCATGTCAAAGTGGATGGGTGTACGACAACTCCACTTTCAAGTCAACTATAACTACACAGGTGATTTATAATTCCTTACATATGTAATACACCAGAGAATTACACATTTTAGTTTTTTTTCTCTTGTATCCCCCAATAGTGGGATCTGGTTTGTGACAAGAGACGATTGAACAAAGCCACAGCCACCATCCTCTTCGTGGGGATCATGGTCGGAGCTGCATTATTTGGCCACTGTAGTGACAGGTTGTTGTGCTAATCTTTCACATATTTAATCCTGCAATAAGTTTTGTGTTGGCCACGATCAGCTGTCTTGAATTGTCTTATCTTCATTCATGCATAACAGAGTTGGAGATGAGGCAACAGCAGTAATCTATTTGTGAGACTCAAAGTTAATATTCAATATCAACTGACAAAAAGTTGATGTTCAACACATGACGAAACATGTAACCTCATTTATTCAAATGCAGCTTTTACAAAATATAGTATGAAAATGTATTTTACGTTCTGTTTTATCTGCAATAAATTTGTCTCACAGGTACGGCAGGAAAGGAATGCTTCTCGTATCCTATGTGTCAACCATCGTCTTTGGATTTGCAAGTGCTTTCTCCGATCATTTTGTCATGTTTGCAGTCATGAGGTTCTTGACAGGGGTTGGGATTTCTGGACTCAATTTGATCTCCATGGTCCTTTGTAAGTTTAGTTTCTTAGAAATGAATGAATGTCTGTCTAACAGAATATTGACATTTTAAAATAACCCAGTTCAACTTGCACATACTGTGCAATTTGAACATATGTATATTGTTAGGGTGATGGAATTTCATCTTAATGAGATGATCAAGGCCTTCATTTGTATCACTGTCAACAAAGAGATTTTGATTTAGAAACTTTTAAGAATAATTCAGATCAGATGGACTTTTTCTCATCACAGGTATAGAGTGGCTGGACATCAAGCATCGTACTTCAGTGATTATTTTAATGAGCATGGACTGGAGCTTTGGATCTGCTCTGCTGGGCATCGTGGCCTACTTTGTCACAGACTGGAGACACCTGACAGCTGTGTTGACCACCCCGCTGTTTGTGGCACTGATCTCTTGGTGGTAATGCAATTTTGCTAATAGAAATTCCAGTGCTAATAAGCAATTTGTGTTCTGAAACATATATCTGCAGTGCAATGATCATGCTTGTTCACAACCATACCACCACAGCCATTATTAGCTTTTTTAATTTAGAACAGTTGAGTCATTCTAAATGTTGACAGTAAATCTCCCTTGGTCACAGGTGGCTCCCAGAATCTGCCAGATGGCTCATAAGGAACGGAAAGGTGGAGAGTGCTCACTTTTACCTGTGCAGGTGTGCAAAATTCAACGGCAGAGAGAAGTACATAAGCAACCTGAAGACTGGGGTATAAACTTTGCATTAGCTGTACATTTCCTACCCAAAGTGTGTTTCAGAGTTTTATCTGACTCTTAGTTTTCTTTCAGATTCTTTCAACAATTACACATGTAGACGAAAACAAAAAATATTCCTACTTAGACCTTGTAAAGACCCCCAAAATGAGGAGACTGGCTCTGCTTACTGGCACAATGTGGTAATTATCTTTTTCTCTTCAAACGATGAGAAACATCAAAACATTTTTGATAGATAAAACATGAAATTTGTTCTTTTCACAGGTACGGGGTGGCTTGTACTTATTACGGAATCAGCTTAAATATAGACACTTTTTGTGTGAGCATCTATCTGACACAGTTTATCTATGGCGCAATTGAAATACCAGCAAAAATATTTATTTGCTGCAGCCTGAACAACATCGGACGACGGTTCTGTCAGATTGGAACCGTTGGTTTGACTGCAATCTGTGTTTTCTGCAATATTTTTATTCCTGCAGGTAAGTGGTCACTTTACACACATTTGACATTGCTTGAACTCCAACTACACCACGGTGCTAGAATAGATGCACGCATAATAATTGGTTCACACGTCTTTGCTAACTTTAACCACAGTACTGAACATCTTCATTATTATTCGACGTATGTGTGTTATGCATGAGAATGGTTGGTAGTGTGTGTAAGTAACGATACACCAGCAAGCAGAGTGACGTTTTACTGATAATAGAAATTTATTCAGCCCAGCTATACGAAGGAAGATAGTGTCATCAAAGGGATGGAAAAAATCTCACGCTCTTCAGACTTCTGTGTATATATAACATGTTTTTTTAATGCAGTTCCCAAACTTTTATTTTGCAGACATGTGGGTCTTTCGGACACTTTTGGCAGTTATGGGAAAGATGTTCTCAGAGGCATCATTCATAACAGTATTTCTGTTCACGTCAGAGCTTTACCCCACTGTAATTAGGTTAGCAAAATATTCAATATCCAGCTTGTTTGTTTTTGCAACTCTTCATCTCTGGTCCAAAAATGTGTTTTTTTTGGTCACAGGCAAAATGGAATTGGTTTTAGCTCCTTCATGGGTAGCGTAGGCCAGTCTGTATCCCCTCTGATTATGCTGCTTGAAGAAGTGTGGCTCCCTCTGCCCAGTACTGTTTTCTGCCTGGTGGTGTTTGCTGCAGCAATAGCAGCTTCCTTATCTCCAGAGACACAAAATGTGCCCCTGCCAGAATCTATTGAGGACGTCAAATAGACCAGGTACTGCCATTCAACACGGGCTTTTTAAAATTTTAGTGAGTGAAAATGTCTTCAAAACTCTATGTTTGTGTTTCAGATGATGATCTGCAAATGCGATGGAAAATCTTCCTATTTAAGAGCACTTCCAACAGGTCTCAGATACAGGACTTTGAGGTCACATGAGCACAATCCCCTTAAACCCGATACCACCATGAATAATATCTACGTATGTATGTACAACCAAAAAATCCTGTAGCATGGTGTGTATTCATATATTATAGGAAAGCACAGCTATAATTTGTGGCAAAGACTGTCCTCTCATGGACACTAAAGCCAATCTATACAATACTTTAAATAAAATATTTAAGACTGTGACGGCTCTTGGGTGGTTTTTGTATTGATTTCAGTGCATACTTACTTATACGAATAGTGTTGAGAATCTTTATAAGATGTAAATGCTCAGAGTTCTTCTTGCAGACAGATGTTATCTTAGTGGTTAACTGTGGTAAAATATTCACCATTTTCAACTGAAAGTCAACAGGAGTGACTTCTTCGTCTGCTCTTAGAATCGACACATGTTTATGTCGGCAGGAGAGAGTGGGTTTTTTCTGTACTTCTAAGAAAAGCTTTACTGCGCATACGGTGGGAGACTACAATGAAGTTTGAAAACATACTTTCAGATCTAAATGGATTTGGAAGATTCCAGATTATGATCATTGCAATCGCCTTCCTTGGGCGATTCACACTGCCCAGCCACTTCATGATGAATAATTTCATTGCTGCTATTCCATCTCACCACTGTGACATCAGTTCACTGGACGATGGAGGAGATTTCAGGAATTTATCCCTGGAAGAGAGACTTATTGTTAGCATTCCGGTCCAGGAGGATGGGACTTGGAGCTCCTGTCAGATGTTTGCAGAGCCTCAGTATCATCTGCTGCTCAACTCCACCAACAGGACTGACCTGCACACAGTGCCGTGTCAAAGTGGATGGGTGTACGACAACTCCACTTTCAAGTCAACTCTGACCTCACAGGTGAAGTGATTGTCTGAATTCCTGATTCTTCAACTGATTACTATAAATATTTCTTTGAAGTGAGTGCTGAAATGAATGAATTATGTATGCACTAAGATTAAAGGACAAAAAAATGAAAAACTTAAATATTAAAATGACAGATTTTATAACAATACAGAAGAGAAATGAGGATATGAATAATGCAGAAACACATGCACAAAAACATGTGTGCTAATCGCCCTTGACCAAAGCATTAGGCGGAAGATCTGGAGATGGTCCCCAGCCACTGTTGTGTGTGTGTTTGCATGTGTATGTGAATGCTACTCACTGCACCTTGTTGTTAGGACAGTTTAAAGTCAGAGAATTAATTTTCTTATACAGGGATCAATAAAGAACCAATGAATGTTTAATCTTATGGAAATTAAATTACTTAAACTGGTGAGTTATTTACATATACAGACCACCTTCACTTTTTTCAACGTTTTGTTATGTTACAGCCTTAATTCTAATTGTTTTCCTCATTAATCTGTACAAAATACACCACAACAAGAAGCTGAAAACAGAACTTTGGGAATGTATGTAAAATTATTCTCAGAAGATATCAAACACCATCAGGTATTTTATAGATAATCATTTTCTGGTGTTGCTCAATTGGGATCAAGTCCAAGCATTGGCTAGGTTACTCAAGGACATTCACAGACTCATCTCTAAACCACTCATGCATTGTCTTGGCTGTGTGTTTAGGGTTGTTGACACCATTTTGGATGAAGAGTTTAACATAACATAATGTAGAAAAGGTGAAGGGGTAAAAAAATGAAAGCGCTTAAAATGAGCTGATACCAAATGTGTTTGACTCTTGTAATCGTTTTATTAATACTAGAAACCTTGTGTAATAATAGTAAAAATATTTTCAGGAAGAAAAGCTCAGAGCTTCAGATACTTGCTGTTTGTTTGTTTTTAGTGGGACCTGGTGTGTGATCAAAGAGGGAAAAACAAAGCAACAGTTAGCATCTTCTTCTTCGGAGTGATGTTTGGAGCCATGGCCTTTGGAGCTCTGAGCGACAGGTAGTGACATTTGTGGCTTGTTTCCCAGTAAGGTTAATAAATGGTATCTGGAATAAATCACATTGGGATTTGTAATTGCAGGTTTGGGCGTAGGACCATGCTGTTGGTGTCATATGTATCCGGAATGCTGTTCGCGGTCGCAAGTGCTTTTTCGACATCCTACATGATGTTTGTAGTGCTGCGGTTCCTGACTGGTTTCTCTATCACTGGCATCGTCATTGTCTCCACAGTCCTCAGTAATTCTATAATTGTGCTTTGAATTGTTGTCATGTGATCTCTAACTATGGAGCAGTGCTCGCTTGAGAGGACAAGACGAGCAAATGCATGTCTGCAGGCATAGTTCAATACCTACATTGTTACATATTTTGTCCGTCATGTGATCCTAATCCTAATCCTTGAAGGTGTGGAGTGGGTGGACATCCCCCACAGGAAATTGGTGGGCGTGATCGACAGCTTATCTTGGACGTTTGGGAGCGCAGTTTTATCAGCTATTGCCTACTTGGTGACCGACTGGCGCTGGTTGACCATTAGTGTCACCTTACCGCTCATCCCGGCCATCCTCACCTGGAGGTACAAGCCAAGACCTTAGACTTGTCATGTATCAGTTGAATATATATTCAGCAGGCATATCCTGAAAACATTATACAGCTGCATTCATCAATAATAGAGATAAGTCATGATTCATGAATTGTATCTATCATTTGATCACAATTATTCAAAAGCAATAGTAAAATGCTACTGGAGCTGTGCATCTGATAAATTTAAGTACAATAGACGTTCTTGTTTTAGAAGTATATTGGTGACAATAACATCTGTATCTGCTGAACTCAAGCTAGCTAAACTGACATTTGCACCTCAGGGAGGACAGAGTCAGTACATCAAAGCATTTTTGTTCAAACAGCTGCCATCTACAGCTGGGAAAAGGGTCGATGAGAGCAGCTGCATGGATTCTTGGAAAAAAAACAATGAGATAAGACCATAAAAGCTGCCAGGAGATTCTTGACAATTCTGTCGGATTGTCACGGTTTGTCACTGTGGTCCTTTCACACTGCCGACCGACTGAATGAAAATCAAAATGATTGACTGAATGCAAGTTGAAGCGTGAAACATCTTTGTCTTCGACATTAGGTGGATGCCAGAGTCAGCGAGGTGGCTCATTGCCAAAGGAAAGTTGGATCAAGCTCAGATGTATTTACAAAAATGTGCCAAGATGAACCACACTGAAGACTTACTGAGCACATATAAAACAGAGGTTAGGATGTTTCATTCATCCATGCTACACATGGGGACCAAGGGTGATTGATTGATTATTGGTTAATCAATGTTAAGAATTAAATTCAAGCATGAATGACTCCATTAATGTTATGGACTCATTATCCTGTCCACCTGGACCATTATAGGAGAAATAAATAGTCCATTTCGTCCACTTTGATGTATTATTGACATTATTATTGTTAGATCTTTAAGTGGGCGAAGTTTTTTGGAACTGTTTGTGGAATGTTTCGGTGCAACATGAATGGACCTCTTTTGGCCAAAATGAGATTACTATTTGCATATACATTTTTTGACATCATGCGGTTTGAAAAAAATAAAGCTGCTTTTGTCTTCTTTTCAGGCACTATCTAATATTATTGTGACAGAGAAAGTAGATCGGGCATATACCTACATAGACATCATTCGAACGCCCAAGATGAGGAAACTAGCGCTATCTACTGGTGCACTTTGGTCGGTTCAAAAGAAATACTGTTCTAACGTGAATCCAAACGCATTTTACATATGGATATTGATTGCACCACTAATATGATGACTCTTTTGCTTATTTCTTGTTAGGTTTTGTGTGGCCAATGCATTTTATGGCATCAGCTTCAACATCACAGGATTTGGGCTCAACATTTATCTTACTCAGTTTACGTATGCTATGGTTGAGGTACCAGCCAAAATATCAGTGTACTATTTACTGGATAAAATTGGCAGACGAGGCACTGAGGTGGGATCTATGCTGATGGTTGGTGTCTGTCTCGGAATCAACATTGCATTACCTAAAGGTATGAATTCATCTCCTTAGATTTGGATCTGAAGCTCGGGTTATTTAATAACATCAGAGCGGCCATTGGTCTCTTATCTCATGAGGTCAGAGTGCATACCAGATACCCGAGTGTTGGTATAACTTCTGATCTGTGCTCTTTGCTGCATGTCATCTTGTCTGTCTAACAACTATACCTATAACAAAAATGCAGAAATGCCAAAAAAAGAAACAATTTTAAATTCTTGTGGTTAGTAGTAAAAGCATTCATCATGACCCGCCAGGGTGATTACAATGATAAAAAAGTCATCTCTTCATGTCTAATTCAGTGATGTCTTGCTTTCAGATATGTATGTCTTCAGAACAGTGGTCGCCGTCCTTGGTAAAGGTTTTTCTGCAGCATCCTTTACAACTGTTGTGCTCTATAGCGCTGAGCTATATCCCACTGTAGTGAGGTAACTAACCACAACCTCTGCGTTATCATTTTTCAATAATGATCACACTTGATCCTCACTGCAATCTATGTATACGTTTAGACAAAATGGCATGGGCTATAATTCGTTCGTGGCTCGGCTTGGTGTTGCTGTGGTTCCTTTGATCCTCTTACTGGATGAGTTCTGGAAGGACCTGCCCCAGGCTGTCCTGTGCTCTGCTGCTGTACTGGGGGCAGTAGTCGCAAGGACCCTGCCCGAAACCCGCAACAGGTGCCTTCCAGAGACCATAGAGGACATCGAACAGAGCCAATAGCAAATGCTGCTGTTTCTGTATGAACTGATTGTAAGGTATAAATGATTTTTAGATGGAATGATTGCCTCAAAACGATAGATGAGATAGTTTGCTTTCAGACTACAGCGTCTGTCATTGGTGCTCCCAAGAAATGAATGTTATGTCATAGTTTTTCTGCTTTGTTCAGTTATATTGTTGGCAACTGGTGTCTAAGACTGCAAATGCAATGATGCAATGATCATATCCTCAAGTGCACTTCACTGAACTCTTGGAGCATTCTGGCTTATAAAATAATTTTTTGTGGTACTGTTTTCTTCTTAGACAGCATTATATGATTTTCTTAATCGTATTAAGAGTGCAAGACCCAATAAATAGGGTAAGAATTTGTCTGATGTAAAAACCTGCATGATCAAGGAGTACCGGTAATTAAAACAGAAATGAGAGGTACTGTTGGAAACATTGTGGTGTTATGCCAGACATTTAAATTACAGACCCAAGAAATTCTGTTAAACACACTTCACTGCATAAAACTGACATTCAGTGAAAGCTCCTTTATTAAAGAAACAAAACAAGCACAATGTCTTTTGTGACTCAGTATTTCCCTAAAGGAAAGTTGCCAACAGCTAAATGACATCTTTCTGATAATCCTTCTGCTATTCCACAGATATGTCATCTAATTTTACACTTGTATACAGACTTAATCATGGGAAAGAACAAAATTTTCAAACAATATAAAATCAAACCTCAAAACTGTAAACAGTAAGATACAATGATAGAGAGAAAGATCTAAAACTATAACGTGTAATTATTTTCCAGGACACTTCACTGCTGTTTTTCAGTACTGGGAATATTCCTTGCTGTCTACTTTGGCAATAATTCTCTCCAGCTGTCTTTTAGCTTCACATTGTGGGAAGTTACTCATTTCGTAGTACTGCGGGGCAATCTTCACTAACCTGTAATGTGAAGGAAAAACAAATAATTTATAATTCTGTCAGCCACGGTTCAGGAATTTATTTCATCTAGTAATACTTTAATACATTTTAAAGCGCTGAATGCATACCATTCTGGTTTGATGTCTGTGCAAGTTCGGATGTAATTCTTGGTCGTGAGGACAAATTCATTGTAGAGCACCCACTCTGGCTTGTGGTCTAGAACTGTAGATGGGTGCAGTTGGACCACTTGGTTGTCTTTGACAGTGAGGTAATGACCTGTGCGTTCCAAATGAGCCACCTGTTCCCACAAACAGAAGATTAACAAATAGATGGAAGTTAAATGTCAAAGACCAAACTAAACACATGATGGCGGCTCAATATTAAATCCTAGCAGCTTGTAGTAAAAACATTAACCACTGTTTGTTGACCTGCATGAAGAAGCCTGTGCAGAGTGCCCGGCGTATGTTGATGTAGTAATCTCTGCTGGTGAACTCTGTGCTCCGGCGGGGTAGGTTGAAGCGGTCCATGATCCTTGACAGCTGTTGCCGCACGTTGTCAGCAGACATCAGTGAACGATAGTTTACAAAGTTGTCATAGCACCACTGGTTAGATTCATGGTCTGGAAAAGAGATGTAATGGATTAAAATATTTGAGCAAATATGAGACCTCGGCACTCTCAAACTGCTCCATCGTCACAGCAAATTCAAGCATTTCAGGACTTGCAGATGATGGAATACCAGTGACCAGGCAATAAAATTGTGATCGGATTATGTATTTGCTCACTTTGTTTGAAGGCGTGGTAGACATTGAGCAGCGTCAGATGGTCTCCATCAATGTGAGCAAACCTCATCTTGGACTCGTCTGCTGCCTTCTTAGCCTCAGTCGGGCGGACAAAACACTGTGGGACTAGACAAGGTTGGTATGGGCCCCAACAAAGCCGCCCATGGAGATGAGTCAAACATTCACAGAAAAAAGGAGCAAAGCCTATGATGCTACGGCACTGGGCACAGTGTAGGGACAGGGCAGGACCACAAGCTCTATCAAAGGGGGCTGCAGTCTTGGTCAGTCCAAGTGTATTGGTTATTAGCACGTGTGGGGGGGGTCATTTAACCACATCTGTAAAACAAGAGTTTTCACACAACTATGGAGAGTTAGGGACAGCATCAACATTTTAACGTTTCAGAATTGCTAGACTTATGAGAGCATGAAAACAGACATAGGTAAGTAGATCATTATTATGGTAGCTATCAATGATAACAGACAAGTGATGGATTATTCCATAGCATTCTAAAGAAATATTCATAATAAACACACTAATTAAAAGAAAAGAAAACCAACGTGAAAGTGATGAATATGAGAAACAAAGTGGTGCCTGCCCTATCCACTTGCTCTGATGACACTTGTTACAATGTTCATGTTTACTGGCTTTCATAAAATAAACTTAGATCACCATCATCATCTCCCAGCTTCAACTAAATGTATGGTCAATGCAGCTTTCTGAATGATAAAATATGCATACATGATAGGGTAGTGTTGCATTTATGTGGCAAAAATGAATTTAAAATATTAAGTAGGCCCGTTTTAAATAGACTCTTCCTCTGACATGAGGAAAATCTGGCTGCAACGAATCTGCTTTGTTACTATATTGTGACTAAGGATGACATACAAGCTCTCTTTCCATTAGACCTGTTTGCCTACCCATCTATCAATTGATCTCATTCTTGCATGTTGCTCATTTAGTATTGCTCACTAGTGACTTAATCACTTGACGTGCGGCACAAAGAATTAACTATGATAAAATAATCAATACCCCAAGTCAGTCACACAATTAATTTGCCGTTCAACGTATTCCACAGAGTAGATTTCCGGTGAAAAGTTTCTTATCACAAGTGAGCACTAGGAAGATGACAGCCCAGTTCTGGGCATTACCTGACAGCATGGCAGTTATGGAAAGGATCTCATTAGAGCAGTTAAACTCGCAGCTAGCAATGACCATCTTGGCCAGCTGGGGGTCCAAAGGGAATTCAGCCATCATGGAGCCCAGCTCTGTCAGATCACCATCATCATTAAGCGCTGCCAGGTAATTCAACAATTCAAGTGCTCTCATGAGCGTCTCAGGAGCTAGGAATAGGAGAGAGGGAATGAGACAGAAAGGTCAGAAGTCCTCACCTAACTAAAAAGCTATAAACTCCCTATTTTTAATAAATTCATGCTAATTTACCCACCTGGGGGATCCATGAAGTCAAAGTGCACAAGGTCATCGATGCCTAGCTTTTTCAACTGCAGCACAACGGAACCCAAGTTGGACCGCAGAATTTCAGGGTATGTGTTATCCTAGAAAGAGGGCGTTTACAATGAATAAAGTATCTTATTTCGTTTAGTTCCTGTAGTTCTATAAAACAAAATGAGTTGATGATAAAAGGATAAAATATTAAAGATTATCATCAAAAATGCCAAGAGTGCAATTATCCATTAAACAAAGAATGATGAGATCTAATGAGGTGAAAGACTTCCTGTAATTCTAAGTATGGTAACTTGCCTGCATCTCTGTTTTGTAGGCTCTCTCTGTGTAGAGACGGAAACATTTCCCTGGGCGTGTTCTACCAGCTCGCCCTGCCCTCTGCTGGGCCGAAGCTTTGCTGATGGCTGTGACAAGCAAAGACTCAACCCTGATTCTAGGATTATACACCTAAACACATGAAGAAGCACAGTTGTGAAATGACTGATCTGAGACATAGTCAATCCCTGTATCACACTGGTGAATAACACATCAGTAATAATTAATTACATCAGCCACAAATACATGAAATATATAGAGAAAAAAAATTCCTGCATTTCTACAAGCACATTTGAGGAATGATCTCACCAAACATTAGTATTTGATGGAATACAAAGATTTACAAAGAATCAAAAGATCCAGAAAGGTGCGTCACTTTCACCCACCTTTTGTTTGGCAAATCCAGGATCGATAACAAACACCACACCGTCAATTGTAAGGGAAGTCTCAGCTATGTTTGTCGACACCACAACCTAGTAAAAAAATGAGGTGTCAGTCAGCCATTATCAAAATCCAAGTGATCAAAGTGCATAAAGTCGATTCATTTATTTAGTGCAATGATCTGCTTTGAAAATTTGTATATAGAATTTGTTCCATTATTACAATGCACCTTTCTTCCTATTGCGCCATTCGCTTTCCTTGGAGGAGGTGGTTCAAAGATCCTTTGCTGCTGTTGCGGGGGCAACGTGGAATACAGTGGAATGATTTTGATGTCACCAACTACAGGACCGAGATCATCTACCTCACGCTTTATCCGTTTGCAAGCCTCGTCAATTTCCTGAAAGTCAGAAGCATGAAGGTTATGCATCTAATGAGGCCTCACACTATCGGTCATGCAAGCATCATTAGTATTACCTCTTGACCAGTGAGGAAGAGTAGGCAGTCACCCTCCTCTTCTTCACACATGTGAATCTGGATGACAGTGCGGATGGCTGCCTCAAGGTAGTCTCTCTCGGGCTCAGGTGTATAGAAGATCTCTACAGGGTGTGTACGCCCAGGAATAGTCAGCAGAGGACAGTTGTCAAAGTATATCTGGAACTTCCCGGCATCAAGCGTGGCACTCATGACAATCACCTTGACATAAGAGAAATGTTTGCTTGTTGTTATTCTCATGTTTTTACATGAGGTGCATGGATATCATATATATACTCAGGTTTTTGAGAAAAAACACACACACATACACACAAAAAGTGTCAATGTCATAAATCTATGAGAATAAATTGAGAAATGCCCTGGAGCATGCATGAAAATGATCTCATCAAATTACACTTAGTACATTATCAGATTTAATAATAATGAAACACTGCATTTTGATCAGATTTACCACATTAGAATAACATACAGACTTCAACTTGGTCTATTCAGGAGAAAACGCCACACTGATTTGAATGAGGCAACAGCGTATGTGCACTTCATCTCCACTTCCATTCATGTTCAGTTGACCTTGATCATGACGTTTGTGCATGTTTGTCCTCTAACCATCCTTCCATCCATCTATCCATCCATCCATCCATCCCCGATGGGGTGGGGCTGAAGCCTATCCCAGTTATCATTGGGTAAAAGGCTGGGTACACTGTGGACTGATCGCCACGGTGACACGGTGGCTTGGCAGTTAGCTGTTGCCTCACAGCCAGCACGTTGTGGGTTCATTTCCCTTTCTGTGTGGAGTTTGCATGTTCTCCCAAGTCTGCGTGATTTCATCCCACCTGCAAAGACATGCAGCTTTGGAGAATTGAAGTGTCTAGAATGATCATTGGCGTGTGATTTGAGTTGTCGGTTGTCAGTTGAGTTGTCAACCCTGCGATAGACGGTCAAAGTATCGCAAATTTCTGACTTTATAAACTCACTTGAGTTTTTCCCTCACTAAATTGTGCGTTTTTTCTCCTAAATTCAACTCTCCCCTCTAGAGGCGGCAAAAACAAATTGCCC
Source organism: Brotula barbata (assembly GCA_900303265.1). Taxonomy (NCBI): domain Eukaryota; kingdom Metazoa; phylum Chordata; class Actinopteri; order Ophidiiformes; family Ophidiidae; genus Brotula; species Brotula barbata. Next base: position 16,972 of record OMNV01012641.1, read on the forward strand.
TAATACTCATACTCATGAGTACTCATACTCATATTTCAGATTCAAAACACGTACCTTTAAATCTGCTCTTTGACGAACCACCTCCTTTAGGACCCCCATCAGGATGTCTGTAGCCAAAGTTCGCTCGTGGGCTTCATCTAGAATGATCACACCATATCGCTCCAGTAAAGGGTCATTCATAGCCTCCCTTAGCAACATACCATCCGTCATGTACCTGAGGGCATAAGGAATAAAAACGCTTCAATATAACGAGAAGTTATGGAGTGAAAGACATATGAGATAATTTGCTGTGCGCTTATCAGCATCATGCATTACTAGACCCCAATCAAAAAAAACTGCTCACTTCAGTATAGTCTTGGCAGAGCTACAGTCTTCAAATCGGATAGAGTATCCCACCTCCTGTCCAAGCATAACATCCATTTCATCAGCTACCCTTTGAGCCACACTCATGGCTGCCACTCTCCTTGGTTGAGTACAGGCTACTGCCCGTTTTGGACCAGGCAAGCTTCTCACCATGTCCACACACCACTGTGGAATCTGGATAAAAGAAAGGTAATATGACATCAGATGAACTGACTTAAAACAATTTAAGTATAAAGTACCAGAAGATTAATTCTGGTATTCCAAAAGCTTGAATCTCCGATCTAGCAGTGACTGTCATCACAGAATATCATGGTATGTACACTAAAAGACTGACTACATTTAATGCACTTCAGACCTGTGTTGTCTTCCCAGAACCTGTCTCTCCAACAAGCACAAAGCTCTGATGAGTTGTGATGATCTCTGTGAAGTTGTCCTTGTACTCCCACACTGGAAGCTGAAGCCTCTTCTTCAGGATCTCATAGTAGCGAGGAGTGTGTGGCAGGTTGGTGAATGGGTTGACCTGCTGGTGTATGGACATCTGCTTGAGAGGTGGCAAGGCCACTGCCACTGGTGCTGTGCTGTTTGTTGGGGTAATTGATGATTTCTGGTCTCTGTCCCGGTCCCTGTCCCGGTCCCTATCTCTGTCTCTGTCTCTGTCTCTGTCCCTGGAGCGATCCTCGCGGTCTCTGTCACGGTCTCTGTCCCTCCTGTAAACATTAAATACGCAATGCATCATAGTTAATATTTGGTTTGTTACAGAACATATGTGCGCTTTAACTCAAACCACATCCAAGTCTATTATTGTGTTGTATTTCCTGCTTTTTAATAAGTGCAATCTTCGGATGCACCTTGCATATGCAATTTCACAGCGCGCATTCACTTTGTGGGCAAACTTCTGTTTCTGCCGTCTCCTGATATTACTGTACCCCTAACATCACTGTGCGTGTGTTCTGGTGATGCCAGAAAATTTGTGAACGATTGCCACTACACTATACAAATGAAAAAAAGAAAGAAAATTATATGTGTGGACTGTCTTCTGTGACCAACAACTAATGCCCTGTCTCGTCTCCACCATATAAATAGCAACAAACCACTTTCAAGTGCACATGGCTCTTAGAGGTAATGGCAAATGACGCTCTGACTGGTTCAATTCATGTTTGCCCAAAACATGCCTTAAATTAATTGGGGAGCCTAAATACTACCCCTTTGCGCCCTGAGCCACTGTGCGCCAAGATTACACATTATGATGCAAATGGAGACACGTTTGAAAAATCATGACTTATTGTCTGTGGTAAACCTGTTATGGGGGTTTTGGGCTAAATGCTGTGTTGTGGACTTTGTTGGCTGATGAAGGTAGACAAAGCCCTTGAAAACTTGTTTGATTACAAATTTGGGCACAAGCAACAAATGGAAGCAGCATCATCTTGAAAAGTCGGTTGGTCTTTCAAACTGTGTGTTAAACTGGTTTAAAACATACATCAAATGTAAAAAGTTTTGCATCAGTCATGGAAATCATGTATCAGAGGAACATGACAACCGCTTTGGGGTCCCACAAGGAAGTTGCCTCGGTCAACTTTGGTTCTCGCTATACATGCTGCCACTTGGTGACATCATTAGAGAGCACAATGTGTGTTTCCATAGTTACGCGGATGACACGCGGCTGTAGAGCTCTGCTGGAGCAAATTCTTATGGGCACTCAAATCAAGAAGCATGTATGCTACCAAATCGAACGCGGATATATTATAATGAAGCTGCATTAGTAACCGTGCAAGAGATGCTACTCAAAGTTAAAAGACCAATTCGGTCATTTGTTTTGTAGCCCGCGTACACTAGCAGACCGCCAGAGACAACTAGCAAATTAGCGACACTCACGTGCGACTCAATCATGTGAATGTGGCTAGTAATGCCATTTGTTTGTTGGAACCGTCATAATTGTACATTCCCCTGAGTAAGAGCTGCGTAACTACAAAAATGTCAGTTTATAAATCGAGTCATGCAGACACGAATAGCGGCCTACTGATTTATGCGGCTAAACTACAACAGCTACACCTGCTATTACCCACGTTAGCTTATGTGAGCTAAGGTTTAGCTAGTGTCCGAGTTATTGGAGCAGTCACGTTAACTCTGAAAAATCACTTACCCCTCAGACCTCTTCTTACTAGAGGAGTAGTCATCTCCTAGGTCTAGACGATGTCTTTTGGACATGTCCTCACAAGAATGTGGCAAATTTTGACTAAATTTAAGTGGCTAAAATGCCGGGCAGTTGTGAATTAACTTAGCTTCCTGCTGCGGGTTATCTTCTTCCTTCTGACTGGCAGACAACACGAAAGGTGAGCAGCGCCACTCATAGGTTTGGAGTGGAAGTTACTGACATTTACGACACATTAGCGGCTGAGGCAAAGTGAATCCAAACATTTTACATTAATGCCCCGATAATGAGGATTTGTTCTTTTTCAATTCAGTAATATCTTTTAAATGTATCACAGATATAAACACGCTGTAAAAACAGTATACTCTTTTTGCACAAGTCACCATTACAGTGACGTGCGCTTCCCGGCAAAACCCCGATGAGGGCAGCATTGAGCTTTAACTTTCAACAAACATCTCTTGTTTTATTGGGCTCTCCGCCGAGCAAAATAAAAGAGCAGAGAGTAACTTAACTAAATTTTGATCTCATCTACTACAGTTGCACTCTAACACACCACACACTCACATATGGTAGCAAATTGTGTAATGGAATAAAGGAAATTCAGTGACCCCCACAAGGTACATGAAATGAAATTACAGGAAAAATGATCAGAGGCATTTTAAAAAAAAACCCAGAATGATCTAAAAACCCTCATCACTGCTGTGCAAGTCAGTTCAGCAGCTAAATATTTAATAAAAATACAAAAGCACAATTATTTTTCTTTCTCATTTTGGATTGAGAATTCTTCCCTTCTTTTTACCTCTTTAAGTCAATTATTTGTTATAAAAGAAGAAAGGTCCCGCTTCTGTGACGTAACAATGACTTTTCTCTTTATATGTTGTTCTTCATATGACGAGTGAGGATAATCGGGGAGCAACAACCACACCTCTTTATTCTGTGGGAAGATTTGCGCTCCACCTTAAGGAACGCCCATTGACATGCAAATAAAAGCCAAGGATGCGCACATTCCTCAGTCCATCCAACGCTACGCAGCCTATTGTTCGTAAGACAGTTTGAGCTGGTTGTCCGTTTCATCTGACCATGCGTTCATCCGGGTAAGTCCAACTCTGATCCTCTTCACATAACAGGGCCTGGATAAAAACATTGCCGCATTTGGCGCGCGGTCATTTTACCACTCGATATTCGTTTAGTACAGCAAAGCATACTTTACTCGAAACATGTGCACGATGAAATGGGTCGAGTTAACCGATATTCGAATTTCGATATTCGGTTTTCATGCTTCGGAGCAAAGATGTCGACCAGAACACCGTCTTCTTGCTCCCGTTCGTGCTCCTGCCGTTTCAAGTTTGTTGAATTAAGAGTTGAATCCGTCTGTTTGAGGAAAAACAGTGGTGCGATTTTTAACCGGTCGTTAACCGCTGTAGCACCGGTGAGCTAGCCCCCCCCCCATCCCCTGGAGGGTTTGTTGTGGCCCCAAAAAAATTTTCACATAAAACATCTTATTTTTTATGAGTACAAATTTGTAAACATTTTAAAATTGATTAGCAATAATACCAAAAGTAATGATCCACCAGAAATACAAATTTGATTAATCAGAATAATATCTTAGAGCTTTAATTACCACAGTTGTCTTTTGTAGTAGTGATGTGATAGTGTAGTGGTAGAGTATAGGAGTGGTATTAGTGTGATATCCAATGAATATATACTTTTCTTTGTTTCAATTAACAGAGACACGACTTCTGCCCGTCTTTTACTTCCATTTCAAATTTGCGAAATCTTAATGGTGTCAGTGTGAACAGTAAAAAGTGGCTTTTTAGACGGTCCTAAACATAAAAAAAGGAAAAAGCCAAGTCACGAACAAGAGCTTTAAATGTGTTTCTAAAGGGATGCAGATGGATATAGGACACATGAGCATCAGGGCAGTGGTGGGGAAATTTGTGCAACAACTTTTTGTTAAGAACAATGTACTCCACTAGATGTTTTACTTACTGTAGCACCCATATAAAATTAAACTATGATGCCTACTGTCCACAGGAGCAGACTGTCTACATTTTGCTGTCAATGCACATTTGTTTAGTCCTTTTTCAATGTCAGACTTTTAATAATTTTTTCCACTATTATGTACTTGTACATTTCAATCAAGTATATAGGTGTATTAAGTGTCCTAATTTTTCTGTTTTAGGTCGATGGGAGCATTTCTGCTTCATCCAGCGCTCTTGGTTCTCCTGATGGTCTGTCAGCAATGTGTGTCAGCTGACCATGATAGTGAAACTCCACCAGAGTTCACACAATATGGTGCTCTGTATGGAGTCTGCAAAGTCAGACCCAGTAGCACACTGAATCAGGAGCTTCCCAAGGTGTATGGTTATGTCCTGTTTAGGCAAGAATATCCTAACGCAACAACTGAAGTCCTTCTCCGCATCACTGGCTTTGCCAGTGATGACGCTCCACAGCAGAGAGCTGTGCACATTCATCAGTATGGAGACCTCAGCAATGGGTGTGATTCCACAGGTGGCCACTTCAATCCACATGGTGTAAATCATCCTCACCATCCGGGTGACTTTGGTAACTTCGAACCTCAACAAGGAAAAATCGTTTCAGTGTTGGAGTCTCACGCAACTCTGTTTGGGTCGCTGTCTGTGTTTGGAAGAGGAGTGGTGGTCCATGCAGGGAAGGATGACTTGGGAGAGGGTGGGAACCCTGCGAGTTTGCTAAATGGAAATGCGGGCCCAAGGCTTGGCTGCTGTATTATCGGGCGCTCCAGTCCAGAACTCTGGAATCACCACCAGTCTCAGCTAAAGAGACAACGCACACAATCCTGATTTAAGAGAATTCAGTCATGCAGTAGTGGCATGGGTCAATGTATGTATTTAATCCTTGAGTAAATTCACAGCCAAAATGTCAGTCCAGTTCTAAATGAACTCATGTACTCAATAGTAGAAATGCTGATGGATTTTTCTTGATTACGTTCAATAAACTATGAATATACACTATGGTCTCAAGTGTTTCTATAAGCCTTCACTTTGAGTGCTACTTCTTTTGATTCAATATATGAAACCCCTGTAACGGTATGTCCTATACAGTTAAAATTTTACGATTAAAATGTACTTTATACAACTATAATATAGCAGTCTTCAAAAATGTTTTTTTAGCTGAAAAGTATATCTAGCACACATTAAACACTGCAATGGTTCTCATGAGGTTTTTTGGGGGTTTTTTTTCAGAACAATAACCCGATAAGGATGGCTATGCTGGTAATTTGGATGTTGTAGCCTTATTGTGTTACAGGATGAGCTTCTTATATTCTAAACAAAGATGCGTTATGACAAATTGTCATTTAAATCACCATTCTGTTCTATTTACAGTACATGTGTGCACCTGTCTGTGTGCTGAAAGCATAGAGTGCAAAAATAAATACTCTGTCACCAATTTCAAATATTGGACTATATTCCGCCAAATACCATGGTGTCTTGCAGCATCTTTTATACTGAAGCTTTGATGGTTTCACGTGACCAACTGCTAAAGTTGTGTAGTTTCAGTAAATGAATTCAGAAATATCTAGAGGTTTAAATCTTCCACAACAATATAGGAAAATAAACTGTCGAAATGCTCTTGACAGCACAGCTAAGATTTGCCATCACATTTGAGCTTTGTCTATTCAGGTTTCCCTCTTATCAATTTGCAATATGGAACCCATGCCAGTGAAATTCAATTGACAGTTGTTTGCTTATTCATGAAATTGATGTTTTGAAAATATCTTAAACTAGTGTTACTCAATATTCAGAAATTAACCATTAAAATCAACCTTTCAGCTCGTGGTTAACTGATGGCAGACTTCAGATTTCCTGACTGTCATCTGCGTCTGGATGTATTTGGATGTCCTCCAGCTCTTCATCAGTCTTTCCGGTGGCAATGGAAGCAGTGCCAGATAAAGTACCACTGATCTTTTCCTGCGTTAAGAAACACCCCGTCTCATCAGTCCCCACACCCTTGCATTTATGTAACTCACCCTCCCTTCCTGCGTCAGGGTCAGTGTTTTCTACAGGTTGCTGGGAGCAGCAGCTGTCTGGCAAACTGAGCATGTTTGCATCATTTGTTGTGGAAAGCGAGGCACTCTCCTCTTCTTTTGACTGGTCACTCATGAAAGGCATTAAATCCATTTTGATGTGTGATTGGTGATTTTGTTTTTCTGACTGAGGGCTGACTGGCACAGCTGCATTCGACTTGCATGGGGCTGTCTGCTGAAACTTCTCCACGCTGGATGGTGATGATGGCTCCCTGTGGAAATCTCCTTCAGCAGCCGACGCAGTAGTTAAACTGTTCTCTTTATTCTCTTGAAGCAGAACTTCTGAGCAGCTCTGCTGATCGACAGGCATTTGTTCTGTCTCAATGCTGTCTATAAGAGGACAGAACAGAAATTGGCAGAATATAACTGCTAACACAATATCACACAGAGGGATAATGGCACACACTGAACATCTTATAGTAAATGTGAATTACTCACCTTCCAGACACGGAGAACCTGGTAACACAGGCTGCTGTGTATTCAGGATAATTGTGTCTCGTCCTTCTGTAAAGAGAAAAAAAAAACATAATTCATACCAAGAGCTCTTTCTCTGCAGAAAGACATTTTAGTTATCTGAATGCTTCGGCTTTAAAATGTTTGATTGGATAGAAATGAATGTAAAGAGAAGCGAGGTAAGATGAAGTTCAGATGTTAAAATGTATTTTGACATAATGGTGACAGTAACATACTTCCAGATATTCCCAGAGACACATTGTAAGACAGGCCTCGAGGCAGAAAGAGAAAAGGGGGAGAAGAATAGATCAAATGTTGTAAATAGCGTGTGGAATACAAGGCTACTGTAAAACACGACTGCACTGATATATTCCAATGTCTACCTGGCAGGCTCCATAACCCAGACATCTCCAATGCCTTTAGTTTCTTCTCCAGCTCTGCTACTCGATTTCCAAGAATTCTAATGGGAGGAGACCAGAGAGTTTTGGCAAATAAAGCAAAAAATATACAAATAAAGCAACTCAGAGACTGGAATGTGCGAGCTTCAGTACTTGTTGATTTGGCGTTGGTGCTGAATCACCATGTTCTTCTCATGGATCGTTTCCAGCAGAGCTGTGGCAAGTGATTTAAGGTCTGAGATGGACTGTGGAGTCACTGGTAAACTGCAACCATTTTCCTCAGAGAGCAACAATTCTTTCACTGCACACACACGCACACACGTGATTGATTTGAGGGATGACCTTTAAAACATTTTTGAGAATTCTACCAAACTGACATTCCGAACATATTGTGTCACTATACAGGCTAAAGAAAGAAAATCTCCCTAACCTTGTTTTGCAGACAACACCCCAGTGAGGGCAGTACTGTTTGGTTTCCCAGTGATTTTTGAATTCTTCCTGCATTCCAGAGCACTCTGAAACATTTTAATAATGAACAGTAGAACAAACGTGTTTGCAGTAAATGCACTTCACATTTTTAAAACTTTAGTGGATCTATTTTTCTTCGGCTCACAACATACTAATTATAAAAATACTCAATTTCACTTCAAATATAGGAGAAAATAAACAAGAGATACAAAGTATAAGAGTAATAGCTTATATACCTTATACTTCACCAGGTTTGTTTTCAGCATGTTGACTTCCTCTTGGAATTGACTCAGACGCTCGTGCAAATACCTGAAACAAATATTTACCAAAATCCATAAGGCTGGCACACTGCTGAGAGATGTGTGCATTACATGTGAGCACATACTGTATGTCACATAACAGTTTTAATTTATAGCAAACTTACATATATATTTATTAGTGAATAAATCGATTGATAAATACGTGGTATGATATTATTTTGAAATACTAGTTGTTGGGCATTATGATACCTGGTGTTATAGTCATTCATTTGTTTGGCCTTGGTTTGATCTTTTCTATCTCTAGGCTCCAAGGTAGTGATGTAACCCAACATAAGGTGGACGTTGACACTCATTGTTACATAATTGTAAGTCCCGGTTTTACTTAGATCCACCTGTTCTCCATGCAGAGGGCATCCACATCTAAAATCCGAATCTCGTCATTCCCAAGGATTTGGTTCATTTCTACATTGAGCCGATGAGCCTTCTGCTGAAACACGTCACGCTCTGCTCTGACGTCCTGGAGCTCGTCTGTCAATGACTTCACACTGTGTTCCAGCAACTCATTCTACAGAAGAAGACATACTGTATCAACACTCTAATTATCTATCTTGTTAAGGTTAACAGGTTTACAAGTAAAATTATGGAATTTACAAGTCAGTATAGCCACATGAGTATCAGAGGAATTATACACAATCACCCTTGGGCATTTTGATCACATCATAATTTGTTTTTGGGTATTATAAGCACACAATAGCCAGAATTTTTGTGAGAATCATTAACTGGGCTTCCTCAATTCTCACCTGTTCTCTTGCTGTTTCTAACTGTGTGACTAAATCTTCTCGTTCGTGTGCAGGGAAATGTCGAGTGCCCACCTCCTCATCTCCCAGCCTCTGTCTGGTGATAGTCATTCGTAGGAGCTGTGGAATGAGACATCCATCAGTAGAAGTAGTAATGAAGTTTTCCTCTATTTTCTGATCGGTATATACACAAGATAGATGACAACTGTTGTTTTATTTCAATGACCTCATCTCACTCAAATTCACTCCATTGTCCATTTATATAAGAAACATACTGGAGAAGCTGGTGATATTTTGAAGAAAAGACAGACACGCAAGCACACACCCACACACACACACATATATATAGCAATATTATTATCACCTTGTTATCCCCCTGGGCTTCCACTAATCGTTGTTTCAACTCCTTGACTTCTTCTGCAATTTGAGTATTTTTTTCCCTCGAGTCTGTCAGTAGCTGGGCTAAATTCACCTGAAGATGAGAATATGAAAAGCGATGCAGTTGTGTGATACACAAGATGGACAAATAGTGACATTAGAGGGTACTATCTGGCATTTGGACAAAAATGATTTAGTAACTGATGCTTTATGTTCTTGGAGGACCATTTTTGTATTTTACAAATTCATCATTGTAAAAATGTCCAGCCTGGCTGGCTTCAGAAAAAGTGAAGAATTAAAAACAAAAGACTGCATTTTGAACCGTCCAGAGCAGAGAGTAAGTGAGCGCTCCACAGACAGAAAATTGGCTTTACTGTGAATTCCATCCATTTGATATGTACTGCTACATTGATATGGTTTACACATCAAAACAGAAAAACAAAGGAAGTCCTCACATTACAGCACTTGGCAGACACAAATACCTGGAATTTAACCAAATGAAAATGAAAATCATCTAGGAAAGTAATTGTGTACCTGATGTCTTTTCTCAGGAGGCAGAGAGGGATCTCCATCCTGTAAAAAAGGAACATAATCAATACCATAAAAAGATATGACAAAACGGTATGTACCAAAGAACGATTTTCAGTTTATTGAAGAGGCTTTATGACACATGTTCAGGCCTGTAATTCAGCATACACTGATGGCGTACAATGAGTTCTCTGTACTTCTTCTTGAGTCCTTGGTGGCGCTCGCGCAGCTGGTTGGCCATCAGTTTGTACTGATCCCTCTCCTGCTGGCAGGTGTCCAGCTCTTTCGACAAAATCAGAAGAGCTTCTTTCTTACTCTCCAGCTTTCGCTTACAAATTACAAACTGTATGTGTAAACAAAGAGACACAGAATTAATTATTATTTGAAATAATTCTAGCTATTTAGTAAAAGGAAGAATCATTCTCAATCTCAAATGGGTCATAACATGGACAGTGACCATTATAGATATTAATACAGCTGATATGATGATAATATAATATGAAATATGTAATGTAATGTAATATGAAAAATAGCAAGTATCACAGTAAGCACAAGAAAAGAAACATATAAATGTGACATTATGATGTTCATTCAGTTGTTAAATTACCATCAACTGTCTAGATGTCTCCACACAGGACAACATCCAAAAGAGAAGTCATACATTACAATGACAATAAATACTGACTGATCAATGTCCATATTATGATTATGTAGTAAAACTGCATTTAATTTCACTTATCTGTGCAGTGCATGAATATCTAATGAACTTTAACATAGTAAACAATCTAATATTCCTACTGGATGAGATGTGAAACTGTAGGAGTATGTTTAAAAAGAACAGGTGTGGTTCACTGGGTTCAGATTAGATTAATTTATTTGAGATTACTTTAGCAGAGTTGACCTGAGCATATTTGAGTTATTTGCCCAAGTTTAGAAAGCAGAAAAACATAGAAACTATGCATGCAGAGAGTGACAAGCTCAGAATCGCCTATTCATAACATCTGCTTGAAAATGATCAAATCACATTGCTAATATAAGGTACAGCAAAAAAAAAAAGTAACAAAATCTAAGGGTTTTTTGTGGGGGGAGGGGGGGTTCACGATAACAGAAACACGTTAAACCACTTTTGTTTACTTGTGTTTGGGAAAAGTTCAAAGCTAATGAGATGAAAGAGTTTCATACTGTAAGTGACTTATTTATGTATATTTGTGTATTTATTCCTGATGTGTTGGGTATCATTTTATACAGATTTCCTAACAATTCATAATTATACATTTGGTACCATAGGAAACTTTTCATGATAATTAAAAATAGCATTTTTTGAAGCTGGACCCATTGGTTACCTCAGAGTTTAAGAGGCTGCTTGTTTGCTCTGGCATGACGAGAGAGAGAGAAATTAATCTATATTCTTGGTGTACATCCCCTCAGGAGAAACAAATGTACCTGTGCATGAATCATGCGCATACTGGACGTTTTTTTTACTTCCCTATTTGCCTACACTGGAAGTGGAACGATGTAATTCCTGGAGTGCAAAACAAAACGAATACACTCTTATCACGACGGTTAGATGTGCGTCTTTTCTTTTTCTTTTTTTAACCGGTATTTTGTCCGAGCATTGAATATTCTCACCTCGTTGAGCAGCCCCTGCCACTCACTCTCACTCCTCCCGGACGGATTCATGGCGCTTTGTAATGCAGACAAATCCGATTTCCAATAATGTGACGGAGCCCTCAAAAAAGCATAGCGTTTTGAGCCACAAATTCGGAGACAAATTCAGAGAGGTGCACAAAATCACAGTAGATTATTGATCAAGGAAGGCTGTCCGCTACACTTCCGTCAACGTCAGAGAAGCGTCACGATCTATTCGGGTATCCAATCATAAACCCATTATTGATGAGGTATACTACGTAGAAAAACATAAGTAATCTAAAATTTTCTACTGGCGATTTAAAAAATAGGATGAATGGATATGTCTGACCCATTAGTGGTCACCTCGGTGTTTAAACGGTTAATCAGACCTTTATTTTGAAGGCAAATGTTATTCGGACATTTCCCTACTCTCTTATTTCCTGGTTGTGATTCAGCCAATTAAATTGGCCAATTGAAGTCACGTGATCCGTTACTGTGACGTCTGTTTTGTTACGGATAGAACCTTGTGGTGATTAAATAACTATTTCGTTTGATTGTTCGCTGATTTAGGTCTCTGCAATGAGTAAGAACAGTAAGCACAGTGGCGTGTCGTGGGTGAAACCAGCGGAACCCTCGTTTCTGAAGAAGTTTAAAAACGATGTGGGATACAAAGAGGGACCCACTGTGGACACTAAGGTAGCTATGTGCTAGCATCCACAGAGCCCCGGGTGTTCCTGAATCCGGATGATTCCAGCCTGAGTGGGTCGGTGGTCATTTCTGTTTGATACTAGAAAATCATAGAAACAAAAGTCCTAAAAATATGCAAATAAAGGGAAAAGTCTCAAATGAAAAAAATATTCCAGACATGAGCGTGTGAGCTGAAAGCTGCAGTCACGTTGCTCTGTCGAGATTTTGTATCAGAAACACAGAGTCAGGTGCAAGGTGAACATAATCATAACTAGGACTATGGACACATTGTGCAGCAATCACAGTAGAGTGATTGTGCACAGACCTGTTGGCTTTAACCTACCCCATGTATACATCATGTTGTGGCACAGACACACAGGTATTGAGGAGGAACAGCTGACCCCTACCTGTGTAGTGCAGCCCCTAAACATGTATACATATACTTGTACACATAGGTATTGTGTCTGAGACACATTTTTGAGTGTTCCTTTTTCCCTCCTCAGCGTCAGACTATGCCCACACTGGATGATGACAGTGGTAGTGATCGTGAGGATGAGTTACCCCAAATTGTGGTCCTAAAAGATGGAGACCTGAATGCCGAGGAAGCAAAGAAGATGAAAGACGTAAAACGTGGAGGAAATGGCAAAGATAAAGGTATAAATCATTTAACACCAATGATTGTCTTTGCAGAAACCTTCTGCTTACATAGTGTAGATTTTGAAAAATGTGTTTTGTGATTTACATCTGTGTGCCCACAGACGACGATGCTCCTGCTAACGGTAAAATTATTTTCAAGAAGCCAGCCAAACGCTCCTCCTCAGACAAATTCAAGGGCATCACTGCCAGTTCCAGCAAAAAGAAGAAGAGTGATGGAGGAGAGAAAGCGGATGAGGAGGTGGAAGAGAAGAAAGAGGCTAAGTCTGAAAAGAAAGTGAAAAATAACAGCCTTCTGTCATTTGGTGGGGATGAAGAGGAAGAGGAGGACTAAATTTTACCATTATGTGATTTAAAACTAGCTGGTGGAGAATGCATGAGGGGGCACTTGATTCTTTTATTAAGCCAGCAAAATATGTGAACATGTCTTTTCCTATCTCTATTTTATCTCCATATCATACTAAAACAGTTTTTCACACCCAAAGGCTGTGCTTTTCAAAAATGCACAGAGAAAACAAGAATTTTCAAAACCGATCTCATTGCTTCATGGACTCAGCTGTGGCTGCATAAGTGAAGACAACTGTCTGTCACCTTCAAACTCTCATAATCTCTTATTATGAATGTCAAAATAGCTGACCCCAGTGTCAGTCTGTGTATATGCTCACGTTGTCAGATGCCTTTGCAAGGACGTGGTAGTAGTTTGATTAATACAGTCAGAAATACATGAAAAAGTGCATTTCGACAAGATACTCCTGTTGTAAATGTATCAAAATTAAATAAATTACAGCAGCGGGGGAGTTGAATAGATAGTATGTGAGCAAATCATACCATTTCATAGCAGTGTCAGAAAGACATATCATTAGGAACTACTGTATTTTGCTCTCTGTTTATGTATTTTGGAACATAAAGCATCTGCTCAATGAGAGCAGGAGGCAACAGAAAAGGTTTCAACTGCTGAGACCAGTTAGTCACGTAAATGTATTCACATAATCATTCACCAGAGGATATTTACAAAGAACCGTCTGGTTTTTACCAACTGAAAATGAGGAAGAAGAGTTGCAGTCATTTTCCCTTTCTTTTGGAATTTTAGTGTGAATGGAGAACTTTTCTAAATTATTTCAAGTGTTGTCGTGGACACAAATTGTTTATACGTGAAAATAGCATTGTTAGCTTCAGCAGGCTTAACAATCAACTTTTAAAAGTAAATGATTATCTGTTGAATTTTGATTGGATGTTGAAGTTGGTTTGTTAGCCTTTGGGCACTCTGGAATCCAAACAGTGGCAAACCTTTTCCGTTTTGTTTTCCTACTGTCTTAGAGCCTTCCACTCTGGCAAATACAACAGCATAATATCCCACAAAAGATTACAGGGTATTGTTGTGTCTCAGCAGGCCGTAAGTCATATTCGGTCTGCAGGATTTCTCACATCCCTGACAAAGAGTTTCAGAACAACTTTGTATCATTGAATCAGCCCAGTGTTTCTGCTAGTTAATGTGTCTTTTGTGCCAGAGATTGCAATAAATGACTGCCTCTTGTTGGTGTTTAGATCCTTATATTGTTGCAAGTCTGAATAAGAAGCTGACTTAGTGTGTATTTATCTACTGTGTCATCAGATGATGTAATGATGTTAAAAGTGATGTGGAAGTCCTTTTATACATGAATACATTCAGTGAATTATTGAATGTATGGATATATTCTAGCTTCGACAAAGGAGCCTTGACAGTTATGTAAAAACAATGCATTCATGTCAATGCAGTTGTTGGCATATTTTTAATGTAGATTGCTTTTTGTTGCATGTATCCATTTTTAGTGACTGGTTTTGGTTGTACCATTTGGAAAAAAAACAAAAAAACATTAAACCATTTGAGCAACATTGTGTGAAGAAGCCTCGTAGTTGTAAGCTTTATAGTTTTGGAACAGTCACGATATTTGGAAAACTAAATGGTGCGAGTGCAATAGGAATGAACAGAGTGAATAACACAGAAACGGTCTGATAGACGAGTACGTTGTTACAGATGATTTAATGCATTTCCACAAACCTCAGTCAAACAGAGGACCTGACGATCAGATCTTCGTAATCATTTTAGTAAATTGCTTTTTGCAATAACAGTATGATGCTCAGCCATAAATAAGTGTAATGATCCACGAGGCTGTATGAGGATAGATAAGGCAAAGGTGGCGATAAAAGGCCACATGAGCTGGAGCAAATTATTGCGTCTCAAATTGATTAAAAACAGCCCTGATCATGAAAGAGCATGTCCAAGTTTCATATCATTGTTTTCTGTATGAAAACAAAAATTACTGTAAACAAATATGAACATTGCAGTAAAACTTCAAACGATAAACCAGGAAAATATTAGACATCTGTGGTCTAATACTGGAAAGGTCTGCCATGAGGCATTTGAAGTTCATATAGCAGCGTACAATTAAGTGTATGATTGTATTTCAGAGCAACACTTTGCATAGGAATCAGGAGTTTATTATGATATTTTGCTATTAATCAGGCACGCTGTTAATAGCTTTCTGTAAGTCTTACATTGTGATGCATGGCTACATGTTGCTTAAGCTCACAATATATAGCATATATTATGGCTAATATTACTCTGCTCCGTTGAATAGCACAAACTTATCTGATGTGTGCACCACAAATAATCCATCATGACAGTTTCAATTAGCCTCAACAGAACTGTTGGGTTTTCAGGTAATTTTGTCATTTCTGCTGGAAATTATCAAGCAAAAAGGCAACATCTAGCAAAAATATAATAAATAATCATGCTTATTATAGGTCATATATCGCCATTGGTTTATATTTCCGTTGCTCTCCACTTTCAAACTGCTTGTAATCTACAGTATCTCGCACCGAATAAGATAGCGACCTCACACGGAGGGTTCACAGCACTTGAAACTGCGTTGTCAAATACACACAACACTGATCAGTGATAAGCGCTTTTTGTAGTGGCTAAATATTTTGCTAGGTATTATAAGCTCAAGTCTACAATAATGTGCTCGAAAACCATTGATTTGCCCTTGAAGCTCGGGGAGAAGATGAAATTCCTTCGATCGGTGATCAGCGCAGTAAATGAGCGAGGGGACTGCACATAAATGTCCTTGAATTTGTTGAAAGCCTTTTTTTCAGTATCCCAGAGGTAGATCTGTGTGAAAGAATAATCACTGCCAAGGGCAAGATAGTGCCTGTCCGTGAAGGTGAAAGGTTGGAGGATCATTGCTCCTCGTGAGGGCAGAGCCTGAACCTCAGTAAAAAGCTTATTGCTCCATTTGAGGACTTTGGAGTCACCAATGTAGCAAGTCAAGGCCAGAAACAACTCATTTTCTACCTGAAAAGCTTTGACTGCTACCACATTATCAACATTTGGGATTTCACCATGAAATACAAACTTGAGAGTGCTCTTGTTCCACAAATAAATGACAGGAGGCTGAGAACGACTGGCTAGAATGAGGTGCGACTTCCCGTCCACTTCAATGAACTCTGCATCTGTATCACGGAACCACTCGTGGAGAAACTGGTAGGAGGAGAACCCAGTTTCGTTATGGTCTGGTTTGTCTGTCCACTTATATAGAGTAGATAGGCCTGCTTTTGAGCTGTCCACGATGATAAAGTACCATTCACCGTCCATCTGGAAGACTTCTATATCATTGGGCTTCGAAATGTTGAAGACTTCAATAGTTTGAAACTTGGTGAACTTGTTTTGCTGATCGTCAAACTTATAAATGTGGGAACCACCAAACAGCTGGGTAACAATGATCAAGACGTGATTGTCAATCAGGATCGACTTGCACCCAACAACAGATTTCCCTGTTAGGAAATTAGAAGTTAGTAAATTGCTAAAAATTGCAATTATTATTATTATTATTATTACTACATTAAAACACTGAAGATGGTAAATATAAATGTACTAAGAAACGTATTTGGGTTTTGCCAAACCTGTTATATTATCAAATTTCCTGAAATTCATTTCAACGTGATCCCACTCCATGACCACGCAGCTGTTGGAATTGGGGGCAGCCATCGCCACATAGATGTCCTCTTTAAAGGAGAAGATGTCCGCTGACATGGCCTGAATGGGAATGGACTGGTGACGCACAAAGTCTGTGAAGCAGAGAAATACAGCAGTTGTTATTGTTAAACCCTCATCATGTGGTTGTTTTCAACGCAGTTCATTCATGCCATTTGCTTTCATTTGACCGTGTCTAAATTATTTCCTGTGATGACAATAAACTGATTTCTTCACACAGAGATTTACTGTTATCACTCCCACATGTTTGGAAGTATGCAGTCATTTATTTTATAAATTGACCTGTCATATATGCATGGAATAATTTTGCCTGAAATAAGAGCAGAAATGGTAGTAGTCTATTATGTTGCTGCAAGGGCTATCAAAAATCTCTTGTTTAATCATGATTAACATTAATATGATTTCAATCAAAAAGTGTAATCATTTGATCTGGTTTCTACGGAAGATGCTGCCAAAAGCATATTGCGAGTTGCTGTGTAGTATGGATTCAAAATGATAATTGAAAGTGATTATTGAAACACTGTCTAAATAATTGTGTCAAATTTATAATGTTATATCATGCTATCATGCTTTTTCTTTTTTATGTGTATTTGGACTATATCAGAACAAGTTATCAGCACTGTACCTGACCTTCTTTTCAAACGTTCAGTATGTTAAACTATGGCAGATTATTCAGAATTGTTCATAATGCGTGGGTGTCACTTTACCTGTGGAGATACATTGTCCCGGTGGAATAGGAAGGTCATTGAGCCGCTTGCCTTTCATGTCATTTGGCCCTGCGCAGTAGACATCTGATACAGTGGCATTTGTGTTTTTCAGCCATGTCATCAGCCACTTATTCTCACAGCTGCACTGGAAAGAGTTGCCTCGTAGATCCCTGTTGTGCAGGTACAGAACAGAATTCATTTAATGAAATGGACAATATTTACTGGTTCATCTCTCGTGTGCAGAAAGAATCCATCATGTGTGCTAGAATTGTAGGCAAATTATGGTCAGACATGGATTGATGCTCATTCTGTGTTTTATCTTGAATTTAATCTGGGAACTAACTTGATCATTGTACATTGGTAAACTTTGCAGACGTTGCAGTATTTTCTAATATGGCATTGACTTGTGTAATGTAGCAGCTTAACTCAGCCATCAACCGTGATGCACTACTATCAAATTATGAATGTACGTATAAGTTTATGATTGAGCCTTGTGGGGCTAAATGCTGCCAAATACTAATAACAGTCTGAGTCAGCCTCACTTTGGAGTGCAGAATGGAAAATAACACACACACACACACACACACACACACGCACACACACATTCAAACACAAAAGCTGACACCACAACTGCTTACTCACAGTTCCAACAAAGAATCCAAGTCAAAGAAGAGATTTCTGGGCAGAAACCTCATCTTGTTGTTGGCAAGCGACCTAAACCGGAGCCACAGACACACAGAAAAATGCACTGGCAAATTTTCAAAGCATTTTTCTGTTTCATTAGTTGTAACAGTAAAGCTTTTTTTCCTCTCTATTGTTATACTGATGCTGCAGATGCGACATTGTCTCTGGATGGTAGAGCTAACTTACAAATGAGTCAGATCTCGCAGACCACGGAGGGAATTTTTGGTGATCGTTTCGATCTTGTTCCCTTCAACAAATCTGATGTATGAAAAACAGAAGCAAATAATGCATAATGAAGCAATTCATCTCATACATGAAATCAAGAAAGCGGAAATATGTTTGAATAATACTCACAAATACTCTAGATGTGGAAGGCCTGAGAATGCATCATCCTTGATTGTAGTCAAAGAATTTGCATTTAGAAGCCTGCAAAGGAGGAAATCCATGAAAATGACATTATATTGAAATTGGAAAACCCTTTAAAATATTTATGTTTAACTTATGATACTGGATAGGATCTTTATGTGTGTGTTGCCCACTACTAAGCTTTCCTAACATTAAATAAAATACATTTTAAGGTGATAATTTAACTTACAACAATTGAAGAGATGGCATAAGTGAAAACATTCCCTCTGTGATTTCATCAACGGATCCATTAACTATACTCCTGGTGAAAGAAACACGAGCATATTAAAGATAAACTTCTCTTGTGATAGCTTAGCATCCCACAGGGAAGCACTGAATAACAAATGAATCCTTGAACGCAGTATCGACTGTCTCGTCCTTGATTTAAAGGGTAACCTTAGTCTTGTTTGGTTGCAGAAATGCATGCGTTACTTACAGCGAGTTGATCTCGTTCGGTATAGATCTGGGAATCTGTGAGGTGCCAACGCAGATAATAGTCTCCTTGGTGCAGGAGCATCCTGAAGGGCATTTGAAATTCCTCCTGCATTGAACTAAACCACAAATACACAGTAGCGCAAAACCGGTCAGTAGCCACTGCTTGGTAGATGTCATGTTGATCCGTTCGCATCCAGTGAGACTGAGGTCAAAGCCAGCCCGTTTTATGTGCCTGGACTACATCAAAATGCAGCAGAGGAAACCCTGACACAAGCTGATACGGCTGCAGCTGCGTGCCAGAGGCTGCTTCCCTTTCAGAAAAAAAAGTGGTACTTTATTGTTGGGACAATTACAGTAAACACACAATCTCTCTTCAGCACCACTGAGATCACTGGTGTGAGATGAATGATGTAATAAGATTCGAGTTCCTTCATCCTGTGTGTGTTTGTGTGTGTGATCATACTGTACATGCATGCATACATAAATAATAGACAGAGATATGTGGAAATATGGAAAGACAAGAAAAAAGGAACTAAATGCAATAAAAGACATACAAATAAGAAGTTGCTTGTTATCAATGATACATTGCAGCTATGAGATTGTTGATGCTCAAGTACATTAGAGTAATGCCTGATCAACAATACAATCAATAAATATACAGTAATTGTCTCCTAATGCATTGCATATGTATGCACTAGGCCAAGTCCATCTCCTGCATGCAGAAGGGGGAATCAAATATTGGCCTGACGATGTAAGACTCCTTTAATCAAAGTGTACTACTGTGACATGAAGGGGGTGAGATGCATTGGCCGTGACGCTCAACTGTTTCTGTACCATCCTCCTCTCTGACACCTACACCACAATGTCCACTTTCACTCCGAGTGCAGATATGGCTATTAACACAGCTGAGACACGCCTCCAGGCATGTCGGTGCAAACTCCACCTTAGAACAAATTCTCCAAGAACAAAATAACACAGTGTTATTCAAAACAAACAGGCAATGACCCTCACTTCCTGCTTATGTCACTACATTGGACAAAGTATTCCAATTTGTAAGCACTAAGAGCAGAATAAGTAGAATTTCCATCAATTAATTATTCAATACTATGTTTTCTTTAAAGTCTTTCTTTTGCTTAATTGTCTGTCTTCTTGTTCCTAACATGTTATATATTGTGTTACCGTCTCAATATTGATATTATACTAAGGCCACCAACACATCACCAGAATCTGTTCTTTTTGTTCAGTGTTTTTTTTAAATTTACAGTGTTTATCATATACACATTGGCCTACATCCATTTGTCTTTACAAACACAAAAACACAGCTCATCATGATGAGGTTGCAAAACAAAACGCTAACAACCTGGGGTCATCCTGCACACTGTTTATTTGTTCCTCTGTTTAGCTCTTCCTTTAAAGTTGCTTACATCACTCTTCAAATATTTGTTGTAAGACAAATGCGGTAACCATTGTCAACAACACACTGATTATATTGACTGAAGTGTAAAAAAACAAAAAACGTAACGTAATTAACAGTAATGTAACGTGCTCATCCTTGAGCAGCAGCGCTTGTTATTACATTTATACGCCACTAGAGGGAGGCTGCAGATCTCGATTGGGAAACATTACAATAACAACGCACAATAATCTGTAATATCCACAGATTCAAATTAAACCACAAACACCAGTACAACACAAATAACAAACAACACGAGTATTGTTGCGTAATATAAATACTGGAACAGCAGTGCGATAGTCTCTAATAGAATTGTCTTCATTTGCTCTACTACTACTGCCACTACCACTAAGCATTCGGCAGTCCTATGTTACCCTCTAGTGACCGAAATGTAAAACTACCTATTTGTAAAATGTCAAATCATATTAGTCTTCGTTTCATGTGCCTCTTTTCCACCGATTTCCGATCCTATTTTCTTGCCATGTTTGCATCAATTGATGTCATTCATCAATTACAATACATTGTAAATTAGAGACTTTGAGCATTCAGCTCTGCAAAATCTGTCCAGTGGGTGATTTATTTTCTTCCTGACCGCAGTCTCCATAATCTATTTTAAAGTCAGCACTCTGAAGAAAGTAAATATTAGCAATGGCAAATAAGATATACAAAATTCAGATCATACCATGTAATTATGTATGAATTTAATTTGTCTTAGGATGTCTTTGTGGTTGCTGCAAAGGTGTAATAAATAAATAAATGTAAAGTTAAAGTCAATTTAGAGGTGGTTTGTGCTGTACTTCACTGGTGGTAACAATAATAACGAGTGCGTTTAAGATCTTCCTGTGTATGAAATCAGAAGTGCAGCCTTTGTGCATTGTGTCCATTCAGAGAAAGAATCATATGGTAAACAATAGTGTTGTCGGTTGTCCTAGCAGGCCCTAACAAGGTGCTGACCTTTGCTTGAGGATCAGTCGTCTATGAGCATGAGTGAAACTGAATATCCATAGTCAGAAGGGAGCAACCGTACGTGTCTGCCATTGCTGGCATAATTCTTAACAGCTCTGATATCTTGCATTGCTGTTTTTAGGCTAGAGTATCCCTGAAACACTCAGGACACGTGCAAGCTGAAACCAGATGATGCCACAGCACACCATGCGTGGAAATCTAGGATTCAGAAACTTCTATTTTAGAAGTAATGTGTGTAAAAATGTAACATTTGAGTCATTTTCTGCTAAATATATGCACCTTCAGCCGAGCTGACATTTGTCTTAAATGAGCTTCATGCCTGTCATCAAGCAAACACTTCAGCTGTGACCTCTGACACAATGAATGTCATATTATGACATGTTGTTCATGTCTTAGATTTATGTGCTGCTTTATGACCACACAAGACACTTTGTTTTCATTCATATTTTTGGACACTAACAAAATGTCAAATGACTTGAATATATTCCCATTGAACAAAAATAAACAGTTGGTTAAGTATTCCCACTGTAACATAACGCTAATACCTCTGTACAGTATTTTTCACAAATCGTTTACAACATGATTTAAAGGCTAACAAACCAAAGCAGACGATAATAGCTCTTCATTTAAATAAATCGTGAATGCAAACGGCAGAAGATTAAAGAATATGTATGCTATCATGTCCTAGGAATCACACTTAACCTCTTAACATGAACCCATATATCAACACTATTGAAGATATAAAACCGGTTCAAGAGGCAAATCATGTTTCCTGCACACACTCATACGGGTAATGTAAAATTAAGAATTTTCCAGTTAAAATTTATATTTAGTAACTTGGTACTTAGGGTACTTAGGGTTCAAGTGTTACCTCTTACTTGGTGTAGTTCTATGTGGCTATGCAATAAAAGGTAGACAAAAGATTATTTGGGTCAATGTGAAGCATTAATCTAAATTAGTTTTTATTTATTATCATTATTTAGTTTTCGTTTATTATTCAGGTAAATGAAAAACCAGAGCTTCAATTTTGTGTACAGTTCTACTGTTTCGGATGCATTTTACCCTGTTGTAAAAGATTGCACCCTCTTCAGCAATCAAACTAGATGTTTTGTCCGGATATAAATATTTGTAATTCGGTACACCTGCTGAAATCAAGAGGTCTGTGTCAGTCACCTAAAATACTGATAACTTACACAACGATCGTTTATCCATCTTGAGTGAATTGTCATTACCGGTGGTTTAGGAGTAACACTCTTAGTAATCCCTTACACCCAGTAAACTAGCTCACATATGACACTTTCATCTCCAAAAATGACCTTTAACCCTTTGAACCTTGGAAGCTTTGGGGGTTGGGGGGTGACCTGGAGAAGTGCAGCGTCTGGCTGCTGGTGACTGCCCCACAGCAGGTGTTCAAGCTCTCAAACTTCTCCAGTTCCCTCTCAGGAGCTGCAGAATGCTCAGTATTTTGTATCAGAAACATAGCGGTGCTGCGCGATGGCACGATGTCCTCAGAAACATAAACAGATCACTCTAGAACAGCAGCTAACATTGACATATAATGACAAGTCAGCATTCACAAGACACACTCTTACAGGGCTTAGTTGTTCCTTACCAGTAGAATATAATGGTAACAATAAGAAATGATGTCATAACCACGCAATTATGATAACAACAGAATTGCAACATGTGTTACTATTATTATCAGAACTTCAAAATATAATTACAGTCTGCTTATACTGCTGCTTTGTTGGGGTAGTAGCATTTATACATGATAATTTAAAACTGAAAGTTAATTAATGTTAATTATACGATTAATATTTTCAATCCACATTCACATCACATTTGGGTATAATAATTACACTCCAAGTCTGAAGGTTTCTCTACATAGGACTCTAAAATGATTAAGATTGCTCCTCATTTTGATATTTTACAGCGGTACGCTAAATATTTTTTCAAATATGTTTCAATCCTCTTAGTTTTTTTTACCCTAATTTTTACCCTTAATTTTAATTGTGTCAATATGAAGCATTTTGTGTTGATTAATGACACTAATCTGCAAGTAGGTCTGACTGTATCTGCAAAACTAAATAAATAAATTAAAAGTGAGGGGTCCGACTACTTTCTGGATGCTAAATGGTCAGCTGTCAACACTGAGCGGTTTCACACCGTTCAGCTACCTTTTCTCACAGAAAAGGTCAGTTCCAGGGCCTCTGGAGCTATTGTGTATTAATCCTCAGTGGTGACCCTCTTCTGTGTCAACTATTGATATGTGAAGGTGGGAACAAGAAAGAGAGAGATGAAAATGTCTTGGTGGACTGTTCTTGGTGTTGATTAATGGTGCTCATGATTTAACACACCTGCTGTTTTAATGTAGCCACAGAAAGAAACTGATCTCGACATGCTTGCGTGAGCAGCGTCCTCATTTTAAATAGCTACCTAAATTTATCATCTTTGTAGAGGTCATATAAACCTGTATGTGTACACATTTTGGCACAGACAGAGTTGTCCCATCCATCCATCCATCCATCCATCCATCCATCCATCCAGGCTTTGAGCAGAGGCCACGTGCACATTGTTGTATACTTGTACATTTTCATGGTTCTTCTTTTTTTTGTCTTATTCATCATGCATCTACGTATAAACATTAAACAGATGACAGAACCTGGAAAGATGAGTGAAGTGAAAGATGGAGAAGATTTGGAAAAAATTGTCATAGTTGATAAGAAAACCTTATTTGACATTTATGACACATAACCTACTGTTTGTCATTGCATGGTAGTAGAGGTACTCATTTATATAGCAAGGCGGACCACAATGCCATCATGCTAACGTGTCAAAAAACAAATAATTCAAACGGCCTCGCCACATAAATGACACGTGTGATTGGAGTGCACATACTGTAAATACTGAATCAAAGCTGTGATTTGAGTGAGACCAAGTCTTTATACCGGTGCCCTCTGTCCTTTATACCAGTGAGTCAGTTTGTCCTCCACATGCAGCAACTGGTGGCCTAAACCCCTCCCTCCAACATTCCACCGAACTGGGGCCACGTTCAGAAACAACACTTGTGTCCTCAACACTAAGAGAGGATTCTATTAAGTGCATTCATATTGTGCAGGGCAGCCCAATTCAGCACCCATAACAAACATCACAAGCTTCCATCCACCCTGTTGACTTGTCACTATGAGACCAACATGGCCCTAAAACATAACAAATCTCACTGTCTCAGATAAACAGATGAAGCTATAAGAAACAGTTACGGTTGACTGGCACCCACTGGTAGCGAGTATTATTCTCCAACATGGGAAAACAGCTGTTTCACCCATGGGGCATTGTGGGTATTCTTGTGTCCCCTGATTGTACGGTGCAGGATGTGCAAATAAGAGTTGGACTGCAATTATAGAAGTTCTACCGCTTTCACACGCAACCATGGTGAAAGCAGGCGGGAACGTCGTGTCAAAAATAAAATGAACATTGGACGCATTCCATTTAGTGTCGGGCCCCTGATACACGCAACGCTGGCTTTGATGAGTCAAACAATAACACGGAGAAAGAATCCCATTGAATTAAATGGAACTTGAAATACATCAGTGGTCAGTCGATGAGAAACCTAAAATTTAAAATGTGTGCATCTGACTTTAAGAAGGCCTTGTTGTTGTCATTTATACCTCACTGTGGTTCTGAGACTTTTAAAAATCAATGTAATTACAACATGCGTATTTTGTCTCAACTCCATTGGATGGTTGTGGCTTTACTTTGTACATTTTTTCCACATAATTTCCACTGTCTGAGCTAAGTCTTAACTACAAACTCATTCTTTTATACCACCAATAAAGTAACTCGTCGAGCTGTGCGAGTTTGTCTATCTAAACAATATTTGAGGTGTAAGAAATGGCATAAAGAATTCCTGGAAAGGAGCTGTTCCTTTAAGAAAGGTGCTGAAATCTGTTGTAGTCTGAAATGTTACTCAAAGCCACGCAATTCCTCCATTGTGAGATATTCTTATCACACAGGACTCATCATGGGATATTCCCTGGGACTCCCCCCTCCCCGCTGTCTCCCTCTCTCTCTCTCTCCCTCTCTCACTCTCTCTCTCTCTCCGTGCTCCGGTCGCTCTCAAGACCTGCAGAGTTTTCCGTCCTGTGTCAGGGTAACATCGTTAACGCGGACCACCTGACCGTAAAATCGGACTAAATGGAAGCAGTGGAGAAAACTCTCACTTACCGAGATGACACTGGACTTTACAGAAAGCTGCTCCCAGGGGACAAGGACAAGGACAAGGACAAAAAGGAACAGGGCGAGACAACAATCGACGAATCCAATTATGTGGAGTTGGATAACTCGGTGAACATGAAGTCAAACGGCGAAAAATCGGTGAAAGTCACTTTCACCGGCGAGGGAAACCGGCTGTCTGTGATCAAATGTGGCGCTTTGGGAAAAGAGGACAGTCGAATCATTTTAAGGGACGACCGGGAGCCCGGTGAGCCACGTTTGGAAACTCCTTTACCGACAAAACTTCCCAACGCTGAGGTGGACTCAGAGAATGGGGACCAGCGCCAAACGGAGCTGGAGCCCAGTGACTGTAGCGAACACGGGTGCAGTGAGAGTGAGGAGCTCCAGTACACCGACATGTATCTGAACAGCAAGTCCGAGTCGGACGACGGCGCCAGCGCGGTGCTCTCGGACCACTACGAGTCCGACACCGTGGAGGACGAGTCTCACTATATCACCACGCACGAAATCCAACTGACAGAGCTCGACCACGACGTCGATTACGACCTGGGCCGAGGGACCTGTTGGGACTTTGAAGACGACAACCTGGTGTACTCGTTCGTGGATTACGCGTCGTTTGAGGGCGACGAAACTCAGGGGGAGACTTTGATACTGGAGGGCAGGAGCCAGGCCAAAGTGAAGGCGCAGGCTAGTATCGAAGGGCCCGTTATCAGCACCGAGCAGGACGAGAGCGATCTCTGCGATTCGGACAAGTGCGCCAGCTCGGATGAAAGCTTGTGCAAAAACCAAAGCGGAGACGCAAACAAGGGGCAGATCCACGTATCTATCAAAACCGCCTCCTGGGCCGTGAACGAGCCTCGAAGAATCCTCGACAGTAACACCTGCAGGCTCACCAAGCTCTGCAGAGACAGGGGCCACTTCTCCTTTGAGAGCTCCGACGCCAGAGAGGGGCCCCTGTGTGATAGGGTTCCGTATTTCATCCCCCCGCCGGGACGTCAGCACCTTGCAACCAAACTGAGACGAAAAGATATTAATGAATATTCCAGTGGCGCGTCCAGTTCAGTCAGTGAGCTGGACGACGCCGATAAAGAGGTGCGTAATTTAACCGCCAAATCTTTCCGGAGCCTGGCGTGCCCCTACTTCGATGCCATCAATCTTAGAACGTCAAGCGAGTCGTCTGTGTCGGAATATGGACTAAATAAGTGGTCCACGTATATGGACTTTAATTGCGGAAATGGAGGACGCAGCGTTATTGCGCACAAGACTTCCACCGCGACGGTAGAAATGAATAAAAGCGCGCTCAGTAAGAACAGACGCGCCGAGTCCATTATCAGCATGAAAGCCTCGCAAACCCGAATGGCCGCGCTGAATAAGAGAATCACAAGTTCACAGCGACAGTCAACGTCGAGTAAAAATATCGAGCTGAAGGGTCCTCTTCAGCCAAAGCGCGGCGGAGTAACGCTCAACTTCCATTGCAATGTTGACCCCGGAGTACCTGAAAGTGCGAGGCGTCCAAAATGCGCCAAGAACGCACGATCCAGGGCTGAGATTACCGGGACCGTGGTGGCCAAGTCGGGGTATGATACGCAGCATCAGCACGCCGGGGAGACGGTGGGAGACACACACAAAAGGGCGGTGTTTGCGTCGAGCCTGCTAAAAAATGTCATCTCCAAAAAGATGCAGTTTGAACAGGAGCGCAAAATGGAGAGGGGTGAAATTTGTGATACGCATCCCGCGCTGTCACCGTGCGCCCACTTCAAAGACCAAGACCAAGTGATGAAAGAGAGGAGTCAGGCCAGAGGCTTGCAAAGACAAACCTCAGACTCCGGATCAGGATTCACTGTTAATTCTGTCGACGAGCAGAGCCTGAGGGGCAGCAGACCCCCTTCATGTGAGCCAAAGGAAGAGCAGAGTGAGTCCTGCACACCAGAGAGGGAGCAGCTTGAGAACTCCAGAGAGCCTCCAAAAGCACAGCTCAACCGCAGCCAGAGCAGTGCATTTAATTCATGGAAAGAGGACGATGAGCCAGAAACTCCTAAGGAGAGCGAAATCCCCACAGCTGTCAGTGACACACACCCCGCCACAGCAGAGGAAGGACTAGATGCCAGCACGCTGACGGAACTATCTGAGCTGTTTGTTCCGAGCTCTGAGCTCCTTTCACAAGAGGAGGATTTTACACAAGACTTGTCAAACCATGAGCCCAATGCAGACACGGTGAAATGTGAAAAAGAGGTCAACACTGAGGTGAGCAAAGAAGAAACAGGAAGGGAGGGAAAGACGCCTGAAATAAAAATCTGCCTGAGAAGCGTTAAAGAAAATAAAGGCTGCACACTGAACATTGCCAGCCTCTTAACCCCTAAAATAAGTTACAATACCGTTAATACCTTCAGGACAGCGGCTGATTCCAAATGCCACTTTTTTTCTGCCTCAGATAAGATTCCGAGCTTCACCGTCAGAGACATCAGAGACAACAAATGCAAGTTTCAAACGCCCATATATCACGTCAGAGACGTGCGTAAGTTAGTGAAAAGCTCATATCGTTTCGTTTCTTTGGATAATAGTGAAAGCAAATGTGCAGCAGCTTCATCCACGGTACATGATGATAAAGCCAGAAAGGACCCGGTCAAGCCCTTGTTACCTTCACCTATTGTGATTAAGTGTCACTCTGTAAAAACAAATATTAAACAACACAATGATTCAGCAGAGGCAGGCAGATCATCCCCTAAAGTCTCCCCTGAAACATCCCAGTGTGACACTGCACCCAAACATTGCATCACGAGCAGGGTGGCACCCATTTTGTCCAAGCATCTCAACCCCGACCAATCAGAGAATCAGCCAAACACCATCGAAACCAAACTGGCAAAACACAGGCCGGAAAAGTTAGCAGGAGAAAGTTTCGAAAGGAGAAACGAGCCTGGAATACCCAAACAGGCCGCGTTAGAGAAGCTTAAAGCTGCGGTCAAAACGATGGAACAGCTTTATGTTTTTGACAGAAACGAGTGGAAGCGTAAAAGCCAAACGGCACAACCCATCACAGACAGCCACGTACTACCGCTTATAGCCAGGGAGGAGCAGGGAGGAGAGGAGCAGGGGTCAGCAGCAGCAGCGTGCAGTCGACTGACCGATCCTGACAAAACCACTGACAGGATTCCCCCCTTTTCATTAAACGCCACAGCATCCGAAACACGCAAGCCACAAGAGGAGAAAGGGTCAGCGAACGTCATACATGTCCCATATAGCAGCGACGCATTCAAAACGCAATCGCAGCCAAGACAAACGTTTAGTAACAAAAGTGTGCTTCATTTTGACAACAGCAACAAGGCACAGGTCAGCATTAGTTCAGTGAGTAACAGTATTCCACAAAGCTCTGCACTCCAAACACCATCTACTATTAAAAGCTCAAAGTCCCCGGTGGCTCCACTCTCAGTGAAAATAGAACCCTCAAAACGTGGGCAAATGGATGAAGAAAAAGCCAAAGACAGTCGCGTCCATCCCCCCGTCCCACAGGGCAGCTTAGACTCTGAGAACTATTTAACCATACCAGGGTTGCGTTATACAAATGAGATGAAACAGCTGAATCCAGACGAGGTGACTCCTAATGTCAGACCAGCTCAGAGACCAGGCCAACCTTATGAGCACAGGTCTCCGTTAATCATGGAGTACCCAGCTTCAACCATCTACCACCACCCAGCAGCAGCTGCTCCGGGGCTGCAAGCCCAGTCTCGCTTCTCTCCGTCGCTCCTGACCGTGTCACCCACACCTTCCATTGGAGAGACGATCATCCACACCCAGCGGAAGATGCTTTTAGACACCACTACGGGACATTATTACCTGGTGGACACGCCCATACAGCCCACCACCAAGCGACTGTTTGACCCCGAGACAGGCCAGTATGTGGACGTGCCCATACCGCATTCACCTGTGGCACCTGCGACGCCTGTGCCACTTCCTGTGTCACCCCTAGCGCTGAGCCCAGGAGCTTACGCACCCACTTATATGATCTTCCCAGGGTTCATCCCTTCACCTACTTTGGCAGGCCATCCAGTGTCGCCACAGACACCTCATGCACCTGGGGAACGGTTAAAACACTGCTCCGAACAGGAAGGCGGCACGACAGGGGCTGAGAGTGTGTATTACAGCGCGACAGGAGAGGCTGCACAAGTGCCACTGCGGCTGCCTGTGACTTTAGGACACGTGACCGCCAGGGGAAGGGCAGCAAACTCTGAGAGGAAGCCAGTTATCAGCATCACAACACAGCAAGGTCCAAGAATCATCGCCCCGCCCTCCTTTGATGGTACAACAATGAGCTTTGTAGTGGAGCATCGGTGACCATCAGAGCATCAACATGTGAGTCATTGTTTCATCCAATCAGCGTGAAGAGCCTCACTCGCTCCTATTTTGTGTGTTATTATTATGATTTATTACACTATTATCATTATTTTGATATGATCCAATGAGTCACCATGAAACAGAGGAGAAGCTGAATGTTCACACAGACACGTGGATCTGTGTGGAGGTCCTGCTGTACTGCATCATATTTTACATTTTTCGTAAATGGCGCCCATGCAGCCATCCAGCATGGCCGCTGCAGTTGCATGTCAGTGTTAATAGACATGCAGGACCTTCATGACAGGCAACTTGACTCTGCTGAACCCCCAGCCGGGCTTGCCGCGAGGTTGCAGCCACAGACTGCACCAAGTCAGTTGAGTTCCCTTTTCTCTGCATTACATATCGTCGGGCTATTTTGATAGTGTGAGACGAGTTTGTTTACATGGTTTATTCTCAGGGTTGGAAAGTGTCACAGGAAACTATTCCAGTCAGTGACATCTTACATCAAGTTATTCTCAATCAGTGTCATAAAAGCTTTAATTACTTGGATTACATTTCAATACACAAATGTGTTCGTTCCTTGTTCGTACCATGGCAGTTCATTAAATTTCCTCCATGTTAACCGAGCGGGAAAAACAAACTACTAACAAGGGCTCCTCATTCTGCAGTTTATTGTTTATTGCTCATCAGCCAGTCCTCTTGGTTAACCAACATATGAATATATTAAAAACATATTAAACAATAAAATCCTTGCGAATGTAAAAAGTAAGCAGAGATAACTGTTACTCAACATCGATACATAAAAGAATAAATTGTTTTAATACAAAACAGAGGAAAAGCTAATTGTGCTGTTACCGTAATGTTTATAATAAACAGCAGAACAAATATTATCAGCACCTTTGAACTGAATGGCTGCCCATCCTGTCCATCGGTCGTCATTTAATGTCGATTAGATGACAGGTTTCGTACCCGTGGAAATACACAGATGACAGAAAATGTAATTCGCTCCGTTATGCTACCACTAACTCTCCTGTAAAATATAAATTGTCAGACATACTTGTAGCTACACACACACACACAACCACACACTCCATTCTCAGCTAATGCGTCAGAGCAAGAATACAACTGCATGAGCATGAGGGATACATGTCAGCTGGATGTGTGGCAGGCAGGGGCCTCACAAGGGGTTGAGTAGTAGGGAGTGTGTGTGTGTAGCTGGTGGGGGCTAAGGCTTTTGGTGCAGAGGGACATGGAGGGGGCATGGCTAGGATAGTGATGCAGGAGGAAAAGGTCAGGCAATGTAAAGTATTTGTTGTGCTGATGCAGGGAGAGGACAGCTGCTCGGACAGATCAGATGCTGCTGCTGCTCAGGCTTGGAAGCGGGTCCGCATGGGGCTGAGATGGGGTCAACTTTTTATAGCCCCCTCCCCCCTCCGCTCTTTCTTAAAAGAGGAGATGGAAGTGGAGAATACTACTGGACTACAGCACTCCTCATAAACAAATGGAGCAGCAAAAACCTAGGAATTGTGGATGCATTTAAATGTCAATGGGTTATGTCGACAACTGCCAAACTCAAAGTAATCAATTGAAGACAGCCGGGCTTACTGTTTAGTCTTGAAGTTGTTTTTGAAGCAGCTACTTCAGCTCCGAGTGAGTGGGCAGGAATCCAGTATTTATCCTCTGGATCACATTGGAGTCATGTGACCTCATGTCGTCAGTTCCAGACCTGACCCAAGGTGTGAACGACTCCGTGAAGACAGATGCCAGCCTACTCTGCCCTCCACCGACTAAAGGCCTCAGTGTGTTTTATCTAACATACCGGTCGGGGAGGTGGAAATCCCCTTATCACCG
>OMNV01012641.1:48917-72337 GCA_900303265.1 Brotula barbata
GGGGGGGGGGGGGTTATCAAATTTGTTGGCTACCTTTCTCTCTCAAGCACTTCGTTTTCTTTGCACTCCACGGATTTACTATTAATAACCCCTCTCCTTACCTAAAGTGAAAGTTTATGTTGTTGCTCTCGTTTACAAAGATGAAGCCCCTCAGACACACACACACAAACACGCATGCTAGCCCCTCCCCTCTCTATGGCGGCATGCTTTCCATTATTAAAATTCTTACTGAGCTTATCTAAGTGTATGCAAAAGTTTCTCATGCTGTTTTTTATTTATATTTTAACACATTTTCACCATCACTTGCAGCAACCCAAGTAATTTTATATTAGGCTGGTGAAAAAACTTTTTGTTTCGTTTAGAGATTGTGGTCATGTTCAAATCAGGAAACTCTGATCTCTATCTGAAATCTTTATCTTATACACCAACCCATCCACCCCCAGCGTCATTTGATGTTTTGGTGCCAAAAGTTGCTGAAAGGGCCTAAAATAAACAATTCAATAATAAGCTGTAGAAATATTCTGTGATTTTCTGTTTTGTTTTGGTTAACATTACATCAATCTTAATTGATTTCTTTTTTTTTTCTCTCTCTCTCTCTCTCTTTTAGACTTCACCACTGAATCTCCCCCCGGTCACTGTAATTGCAGTTTTCATCTCATCACACTTTCTATCATCAACCTCTGACAACTTCCACCACCAACAATTTCAGCTCCCCATCTATGGTCTTGTTTATTTTTGCAGCTGTATGCATCGCAGCACTTTGTAGGCTAGACCTATAGAGCCATGTCCTCTGGCCCATGCTCATGTTGCTATATGACACTGCTTTGTAATACTTTCCATTCAGCTGCTGTCTAGAACATTGATATCTGTTGAAAAGCTGCTGGGGCACTGCAATATGTTTATTCAAAAGGAAACAAGGCAGGTCTTTTTTTTATTCCATAGTCCTGATTACATGTCACCATTTCTATCAATATAACTTAATGTTAACAGGATACATTGAATTTTAAGTCCACCTTACACAGATTTCTGAGAACAGGGACCATTTGCCTGCACTGACCTTTGACATTATGGTGCAATGCCACTCAAAAGAGGAATTGAAATCAGTGCGTTAATATAATGAACACTTGAAGATGTCCCGAGCCAAAGTAAATGAATGAAATTAAGCCAAATCTCAACTATATGACAATGCTGTGTTTCTTATTACTGTATATATGATTACTTCTCATTGTCAATAACATTTCCATGTTTGTTTGTTTTTTAGAGTTGGTGGCTCATATTCTACTTGAAGTAGGTGCATCCTCTGTGTCATGAGTCACAAACTGCTGCTAATACCTGCACAGCAAGTATGTTGTATAAAATGGTGTTTATTTATATATTGAATGCACTGTCCTAGAATGAGAGGGGAAAATAGAAGAAACACACATAGTGTGTTGCTCAGAATACACAGCTGGAAGTCCAGCTCAACAAAGTACTTAGGTGAGTGTTTCTAAGTAGTGTTGGGCTGGAGTCAGAGCCAGCTGAGACGTTTAGGGGATAACTTCCTCTATTGCTGTGGGATGATTTTACACGTTTGTGTAAGCAGATAGGAGAAGTGTGTGCATGTGTGAGTGCGTGTCAGTCAGTGGGGAGTTATGCATGGTATTTCAGCATTCTGTGGGCATACAACAAGGAGTCGGGTCACTTCATTGTAGACATGGGCGTGCGGTAATACACATATGTACAGTATAGACATGTAAACACAGCAATTGTTGCCACACTTCCTGGTTACGCTGTATGAATGTAGTTTTCAGTGAGCTTGTGCGCGTCAAACTGATCTTTTATGCGGGCAGAAGTTCCAGTGTGTTCATTTTCTCTTGTTTCCTTCTGAATATGCAGAGTGGTAACATTGGTCATTGTGACTCTGTAACATCATAGCCTCCTGTAGAAGTCACACAGAATGTAGGATGCTGTTTTTAGCTTGTTTTTCCAAATTAAACACATATTCAAGGTATTTGGAGCTGCTGGTCGGTCTATGTACCTCAATTCTATAAAATACATGTTATTATGCCTCTTTGACAAAAGACTTTATATCAATTACCCGTTAGGTTTCATTGTACATGATATTAATTCATGCAGTGATTTGAAGGATGTGTTGTCGATTGGGTTATTATTGTTATTTTCGTGACGGTACAAAATTACTTACAAATTATTCTTTCAGAGCAGCGCAAGTAAAGCAAGCGTTAGAAATTGAAAAGCATTTTGAAATTTTAAAATCAGTTGCACAAAACTGATAAAAGTGCCAGTCAGTACTTTTTTTGTGTTGTTTGTTTTTTGTTTTGTTTTACCCCCCCGTTAAGAAAATATGGAAATTAAATCAGTATTACATTTTGCCAGGATTTTAAACTACTAACTACCAGTCCTAAATGTAAGCTATGATTTTGATTATGATTTGTGCATTCCATGTAATATCAGTCAAACTGGTGTTAACAGCAACCACAATGATAATTAGAATAATGATAATAATAGGCAAAAAGAACACAGGAGTCCGGTACAGTTTGATTTATATTACTTTGAATGAACAATGAAAACCCTATAAAACCCTATGATTTTTACTATAATAATCCCAAAACAAATTAATTAAACTTCAGCTAAAAATGTAACTAAGTCAGCTAAAATGTAGCTATTGATCTGTTGATCCCATGCACACATATTTTTAGTTTATTGTATGACCTCTATCAGTGAGTAATAATGTTCTTAATGCACTTGGATTGTCACTATTTTTGTTACCAACGTTGACAGAATGAATAGCTGTAAACTAGTGAAAGAAGTAGCACTATGTGGAAATGTTTCTGTATGTACAATGAAACCAATGCATCGATTTTCAGTACATTTTGCCCTAAAATGCACAGTAACAGATTATGTCATTCATTCTTAAAGTCCTTTTAAGATGTTCTTCAACAAACAGTAGAATTTGGGAAATGGAAATGGTGCTTGCTTTTGAAATATCTGGAAAGAGGGTAAACAGAAGGTGAGACGGCTCGAGACGAGTGGAAATATGAATGTAAAGAGAAAAAAGGGCACGAATTGAATGATTTGTATATTTAGACACAACATCAACCTGCTGAATGTGAGGCCCAGAAAGAGAAAGAGGTCAGGATGACATCGGAGAGATACCATGAAAGGAGAAGTAAGTGCTGTGTTTGCATTTACAAGCACAAAAGTAATGAAATATGATGAATGAGTGTAATGTAGACTGACAAGCCTACATGTGTTGGAAATAAATTCAAAATGCAAGCGACTGAACATGTGTCTGTTTACGTCCGTTTGATGCTCAGACGAGTATGTCAGTAACTAATGGGCCGGATCAATTATCTATGTTTGTTTTTCCCTTACAGCTAATGCAGATAGTGTAATCTGAAGAAAATATAAAGTGTTTCTCAGTAAGCTAGTTAAACCAAAGTATGAAAAGTAATATAATATGTGAAAAGTATGATTATTTTTGTCTATAATAATTAGTAAAGGCAAATGAAGTTATTTCACATTTTTCTATCCTAATGAGTTTTTCATAGACTTAAACTGTCTCCCTTCTTCATTCTCGGGGCTCTCTTTTGTGCATAAAGTCTGCTTAAGTTTAATCATTTAAACTACCAAAAAAAGGAATGAAAGGTCAAAGGGAATAAAACAGATTTATGTTAACAGAAGTCCACATTTGGCATCTACCAGCGTGCAACGTTAGCTTTCTGGTGACACTGAAACATCACCCGGCCAAGGCTTAAGTTTAACCTGACAGTTTGCCGGTGTGTTTACTTGGTTGCCATGGATGCATTGAGACTGGCAGACACTGGTTTGCCCCCAGCTGCTCTCAGTGGTTTCTAAAGAATCTACATTAAGGCCCAGTTGTTGTGTTTGGATGCCAGTAGGGGCTCTGATGTCACAGCTGTGACACAGGAAAAGTTAAGATTTATGGCCTCACCTGGATCAACAAGTGTTTCATTTAGGCCGCTTGAGTATATCTCCTTAGATAAACAACAAACAGAACACAAACACACAATTTATTTAAAATGTACGATGAGTGAAGTTATCAAGGTTAAAATTAAATGCTGAAAACTAATTCTGATGTTATTCATTCTAGTTTTTTATAAAAGAAACTCCGATCAAACTCCTTCAGCCATGCATCACACCAAAAAAATTACATTCTTAGTGATAGTGCATCAGATGGAGGGGCCCATTTGTGCACATTTTCCACTGTTTCACTTTTTTTCCCCCCAGTTTTTCATTTCTGTGATCTATTGTAGGTGATGATGAAAGTCTCGATTCTTCATGCTGGATCAGTGTTTTTCTGCAGACCGGTTCTGCACCTGTGTGAATTCTCCTGTCACATGTAGAGACAAGTGTTGCTGTGTGCATGCTGCCCTGTCATCGCCGTCACCACGGGATATTGTTAAAATGTCACACCTCGTCTGATTTTCTCCTAATTTAGATCGCTTTGCAGAAACCAAGTCTATACACACGAGCCATGTTGAAGAAGGCAAAATGTTTCCAGTGCACTTTTATTATCAGCCAACTACAAATCCAACAAACCGATCTGTAAATATGGAGACTTAAGTTCACAGTAGCTTGAAAGTCTTGAAACTACCCCTACTACCACTACTAACATGTTCAGACAAATCGAACCACTACTGTATGGCCACGTAAAAAACAAAACAAAATATATGTTAACATAGATGGATTCAAAGTTGTATGCTTTTAATTTTGCAATTACAACAAATAGTCAATGCGTGCACTCTACAGGACCCATTCAAATTCACCAACATTATCAAAAAAAGAGAGAACGTTTATATTTTGTGACTTCATGCAAGTTATTTCAGATGCATGAATGGTGACATTTTATAAAACAAAACTAAATTGCTCCTTCTTAGTCAACATATTTAACTTAAAAAAAAAATGACAGTGGATCTATGTATGGGGAACGTTCATCCAATGTGTCCAGTGTTATATTTACATGTACATCAGTACAGTAACTGTGTTGGGGAAATTAGTGGTACTGCTCATGCTCAGCACTGTGCATCAAATAAAGCATTACGTACTGTGCAGCATGTACCCATATTATAAATACATGTTCATAGAAAGCCATAAAAAGACGATGCAAGAGTTCCTGATTTCTTAAAAAAACGTCCAGAGGAATGTAAACGTTGCGAGTGTTGCGTTCCCTTATTATCCTCTTTCAGTGTTTGGTGTTGAGGTGTGGTAGGTGTCCCTGAACGTGATGAACCATCTTTGAGTGACAACACTGTGCAGACTGTAAGAATGAAGACTCCTTGGTGGATAGTTCAATGTATCTCCTCTACCAGTTGGAGTCAAAAACCTTCTTGCACATATTGCTGTTCTCTTGGTGAAGAGGAAACTCAGAGCCAGGGATGAGCTGCTTCCTGCCTTTACGCGACACAACATTTTTCCCTGATGGCAGGCGCTCATACTTGGTAAGGTACTCACTGCAAGAAGAAGAAGAAAATTAGGCCCATCTCTCTGAAAAAAAAGACACATTGTTTGTTTGTAGAGTGTCAGACTACCTGATGGGGAAGGTAGTTTTGTCCATCTGTATGCACACCAAGAAGGGATATTCAGAGAACTGGACAGTGGTGATGAAGTCCAGTGCCGCCTCCATTTCAAAGCTGACCTCCACACCCATGCTGAGAAAGTCCAAGTCCACCGTTACGTTGCCTGTGACCACCAGCGCTCCCCTGTGATCACAACCAAGTGACGATGTGTTATACTGACACCATCAAATACACAGCAGAATACATTTGATACTGGATATCCACGCCTATGGACATCTTATATCTATGTCCAGCTCAGACAGACATCTTATATGGACATCTTATATCTATGTCCAGCTCAGACACAGACGTCTTAAATATTTTGCACTGCAAGGTCTTTGTCAAATGTGGTTTTGGCTCACCTTCTAGAAGACTTGTCGTATTGGTTAAACATGGTTTAACCAAATTCGGTGATATATAAAAATATCTTAATTTCATTTGCTCATTGACCGATGACTCGATTATTCAATTTTCCATTGAAAAGTGTTGTCTTTAAACGTTTGGTTCATCTTTACAAGCTCCTCCCTCAACTAGCCAAATAACAGAGTTCATTTTGAGGGATATATTTATGTTGTGTTTATATGCAAGAACATTTTGTCATTTGTGCGAAAAGCCCAGTTAGCTCTGACATTAACGAGAGGATTTTAACTACTTTGAAATAACCTCTGCTTATATTTCCATATCAAGTGTAATTTCAACCACTTGACACGGAGACGTGCTTTCACAAAGATGCCAGTGTGGTTTGTTCTGCTTCTATAGATAACCTGACAGTCTATTATCAGAATGGAAGAGGTACAACTATGCTGATCCATTCACCTGCCTCTGCCATTCCCCTGCACCCAAACATTAACTCTTCCTACAGGCCACTCTCAGATTTTGGTCCTCATCTTCATAAAAAAGACGAACGATCGAAAATACTCAGAAATATAGACGCTAATTCCTCAGTTTAAAGACAATAACCATACATGTGTAGAAATGTTAAATCTTAACAATATTGAGCAACCCTGATGCATGGCCACATGTGTTTATACTATTGATATAAAGTATAATCCTGCAGCTGTAGTGCCACCTATTGGTAAACTGTCATGAAATCTTGCAAAATTTCTTGGTTGACGTGCATCTGTCGCCAAAATTTTATTACATTGAAGATTTATAAGTTGTGTCACAAGGGCCACAACTGGAACAGTTCTTTCCTGAGTCAC
Organism: Brotula barbata; assembly: GCA_900303265.1. Taxonomy (NCBI): domain Eukaryota; kingdom Metazoa; phylum Chordata; class Actinopteri; order Ophidiiformes; family Ophidiidae; genus Brotula; species Brotula barbata. The sequence continues at coordinate 55,696 of OMNV01012641.1, forward strand.
TGAAATGCAATGACCCAGAATTCATATCATTTTTGAAGAAAATGACATTTGCCAGAAAATTATTTGCAAAAAAGCAGCAAAAAAAGTCAGACATTTGCGTCATTTGGAATCTTTAACCAAAGATTTTGCTTCTACTCCACAATGTTCAGAAGATGTAGTGTGAGCCAAACATAACTGCATTTATAAATAGCTACATGTGGCTCCATATATTTTTTAAACAAGATGAAACAGAAAAACCCACTTGTTCCTAAACATGTGCAGTTTCTGTATACTTTTAAAACATAAAAGAAGCAACAGGGACTGAAAGCAGAAGCTCATGTGAATGAAAATGTATGGCATTGCCCTTTAATCCTGTTTTATCACCGGGGGCTGTAGATATACAATACAAGCATGCGCTCACTTTTAACTGCTACTGTGGTGTACTGACAGTAATGTTCTAAAATAGGCGAACCAGAGAGAACTGACGTCATGAACACAAACCTCAGACCGACACATGAACAGTCACACACACAATACAGGATTATGTCCAGTGTGCCAGTGGAAGCGATGAATCAGACGGCGCTTATGGACCATTTCAAGTTCACATAAACCCAACATCAACACACATCTATTTGGAGTGCAGTGACATAGCCGGACCTTCAAAAGCAACCTCCATTTCTGTCACAAAGGCTGTTTTCTACGAACTACTGTTTCTGCCCAAGGCCTTTACCCCGTAAGAGCATTACATCATAGGGTACACAGATTACATCACCCCATTAACACAACAGATTAGGTGGATGTCTCTCGTCACATAGCTGCACTTTGGGCAGTGACATACTTACAGGGCCCATAAAACCTTTGACTCCTGCTGTGATTTTGCTAGACCAGTGGTTCTCAAACTGTGGTGTGCTGTGCCATCAGTACTCAAATTGATCCCTAGTGATATGCCAGATGAGTAAAATGAAAATGAGGGAAATTTTCGTGGCAGGCGTGTTTCCATCAAGGTATTTTTTTAGGCATTTTGAAGTAAAGCATTAAAAAAGCTTGATGGAAACGGAACAATTTGAAAAAAATTTGCCGAGTACATAACGACGTGGCGAACATTTAAGTCAATCGGCTGTTTCGGTTGTCAGCATCACAATAGTTAAAAAGTGGGCATGGACATTGTGAAATGTTGCAGCTGGAAGCTCTCTGTGAATTGTATGTCCACTAAGACCTCCAAGAATTTGTGCGTGCCCTGTCCCTTCCGTGTGTATAGCCCTGGTCGTTGTCCCAAGACCCTTGCTGCATGCATTAGAATCTCTGCATTTCGTTGTCTACGTCTCCAGACATCATAAAACGTGCCCACACGAGCTGACAGGACAGCTCGTGTGGGCACAATCTCCATTTATCTTGTAGATAGCCTGGGCAACTTGTTTTGTTTTCGGTTCTCAACCTCTACTTCACCTATTGCATGATGATGAAAGCATGCTTTGCATAGCCCAGTTTACTTGCTACAGCCAGTTGATGGAGGCAAACCTCAACATTTTCAAAAATTTGCTTGACATTAGATGAAAACACGGCTAGTGTCACAATAAAGTCAAAATTGATTTCTTCAACAGCTTGATGTGTTTTTTTGGTTTAGTGGTGAGGTGATACTTAAATGTTTTGGTTTGCACAGAGGTTGTGCTTGGTTTGAGAATCACTGAGCTTAAACCATTACGCCAATCCTCAAATCTTCCTTCACATTGTTGAGCAATAAATCTGGACTGTACCTGTTGTTGACACTGGTCTTGGACTCTCTGTACCACAGACTGATCTCCATGCCTCCAGAAATGTCAATGGCTAACCCTCCCTGAAACTCTGCAGCAGCCTTCAGACCAGACTGGAGCTGGATGACCTGGGGGGGCAACAGAGAGGGCAGGAAAACAATACAAGGACAAACAAACAACAGAACACATGGTTAAGACTGACCCCTGGATTCACGGTGCCTTTGAATGAACTTGAAAATCCGACCTCAAACTTGCAAAAGTGCAATGGTATGGCCTTTTTAGTTGGATTTCAGAGTCTGAATCTCAGATCTTCCAGCTCTGACCAAAACAAACCTTACATCACAGCAAGATAGTGATGCACATAGTGTGAGAATGCATTAGAACATATGATTGTTGTTTTAAATTTAAACAATCTTCAAAACATCTTATGAAGCGTAATTGCAAATACACATCTTTTGCAGGCTTTTTTTCCATGATCAGAAACTACAGAAGACATGGAAGACGAGCATGCGGGACTTAGCGATAGGATAATTGTCCCTATCTTTGCTATAAAAAACACAATGGGAATGAGGCGGTGATGTGCAGCTGTTCACCTCAGAATGATCTGTCAACAAGATAAGACCCTTCACAACATTCATGGGCTCCCCAGTCATGGAGAACATCTTGGACATGAGGTCACTGTAGCCCTTGAAGAAGGTCACCGGCCTCAGCTGGACGTCAAAGAGCAGAGCTGACATCCCAGCAAACGACTCCAGCTCTGCCTCTCCCTCATCAGGAGTGGCAGCGATCAGCGACTCTAGACCTTGAGCCTCGATGGCCACCTGGAAGACGCACAGAACTTATGACATAACAGACACCAACACCACATTAATGCCATAATCATCAGAGTGGTTCTTCACCTGCAGACCATGAAGCATTGCTCCCTTACTAGCACCATAAATATTCATATTGCTCCGCCTCACGATCCCAGAGCCGGAATACAGGATGTCCAAACTGTATGTGGAGGATACATCAGTAGATCCTGCAAGAAGTGGAATGTTTGGTTGTTTATAGAACCTCATGAGACATCTCATTTACTCAGTTGGTGCATATTTAACTTTTGGAATCTTTTATATTGGTGCTAAAAAACAGAACAATTAGACACTCTTATCTGCTGGACTAGAATTAACTCATTTGGTTCACCTGATTCAATGGATCCAGGGCAATGTACTGTCTGATCATTGGAAAACTCAAACTGAAACTCAGCTAACATTTTGTATCATTTCATTCTGAATTGTAAAGAAAATGTACTCACGCGCCATGAACCCTGAGAATGAAGACGATGAGCCAACTTTTGAAAATCGGTCATAGTTATGTGCAATCATGTCCTTCAGAGCCTTTCGTATGACTTTGCTGAAACATGAACGAGAAAATTATGGTTCAAATGGCTGTAACATGTCATCATGAGTATAACTAAATTCCTACATTTATGTTCTGTTTCATAAAAAACTCTTTTCCGCGATCAGATTTTTTTACATCAGGTTTCTATTAAACACCTGGCAGGCATGTGGAAGCGAAGGATGTCCTGGATTTTAGACAGCATGTATTTGTTCATCTCATGAGGCAGGTTTCCGATGGACAGAAGCAGATTTTTGACCTCGGTGTACGTGGGGTTGCAGCTGAGGATGACGTCGGCAGCGGCCACCCTTACGTTTTTCTCGTAGATGCGTCGATTTTGGTGGTAAACCCTGTTCACTGTCCGTTTGACCTAAAATTTACATAATAGAAATACATTGTGTTATGTTGTCAATGTTGGGTAACTCTACATTCATGCACAAGTAAAACCTACTGCAGTTTACCTCGTCTGTAATGAGACTGATGTCGTATCTCTGCAAGGCGGTGAGGGCTATGGTGCTGTACGCTCCCACCTCAGATTCTGCAAATTTAATAAATATTGGAATGGCCTCAGGAAGCATGGCATTCTTCAGAGCCAGCAGGTACATCTGTACCTCGGACTCCACCTCTGTGTTGGCAGGGCCGTCCAAAATCAGCTTCTTTACCTGGACAACTGTCTGAGAGGTAAACAAAGAGTAAATACACTCAGCCGCTCAATTCAATCAAACAGACGCACACAAGTTCAAGTCTGACACTCAACAAAAAAATTACAATTCATATTATTCAAAACAGTTCCCAAACTAGCATCATTGTGGTATCGTAACACTCGTTTTTTTATTCAGCGAAACCTGTTATAATGAGCTCTACTGTCACAGTGGCTCACCGGTAAATTGCAGGCTCCTTTCTGACACAACTTGTGGACCAGAGCTCCCATAATGATCACCACAGACTCCTGGATGTCCCTGCTGCCAATTTTCCCCTTTGAAATGTCCTGAAAAAGAGATGGATCTCACTGCAGTATACTTAAAATAACATGTTTACAGCATATCAATCATGCTCACCTCTCTAAACATGCTGCTGGCATTAGCCTGATATGGTTTGGTTTTGGAGGTTAGGGTAATTTAAATGTAACAAGAAACCAAAAGGCTTGTGAATGCAGTCTAAGAGTCCATATATACTACAAATGCAATTGTGGAAACAAATATTTTGCCAAAGTATTCATCAGGTTCATGTCTTTGCACTTGTAATAAATTTGACATTGAAGACTGACATGCTTCTTATATGTATGCTTCCAGAGAAGTCATCCTTCATTGAGTCATTTCTACCTTTGTAACTAACTTAAAAACATATTCGTGAAGAGACATTATTTTTTAATTGCAGAAACATTTATGGTATACCAGTATTGTTTTCAGTCAGCATTGGCATTAATGTACATGTATGTACATGTATTAAGACCACGACTTACGAGCAGAGCTTTCAGCATCCTCTCATTGGGATGCGAGGAAAAGCCACACGCGTAGAGAAACCTCTCCTGCAGAACCAGACCTTTAGCGTCAGTGAAGTTCAGGAACTGGAGGACGGCATCTAGAGAAGCAGTAGTTTGGGAGGAAGTCACAGCGTCCACCACCTGAGGCCTGTTGAGCAGCAAGAAGAAGGTAAAAGATAAACAGTGAGTTATTCTCATGCAGGTAGTAAGAAACCTCTTAAACTCTGATATAACCACCTATTAAGTCCCACTCATTAAGTCTTAATACAAACATGAGTGAAATGCCAAAAGCGACATTTTACGGCACTTCAGGGTTATTTTAAAGACTTTGATAAATGTAATGGCCCTTTTCGTATTAGTAACCGATATTCTAATAATAATAAATCCAAAACAATAACTTGTTTTTTAAGCTTTTTTTACAGCCCTTAAAATTCTCTTTATTCTAACCTGTTGGGCATCTTGTAGATTTCCCTCGGTACCTTTGGCAACTTTGGGCATTTTACTAGAATTTAAAATAAAACTTGATGAAGATGGACTGATTGGTGTTTGCCTCAGAGTTTAAAGGGTTTCGCCGATACTTACAAGTGATAAAAAGTAGATGAATTAAATGAATGTGGGGTTGCAGTGAGAAGTATGTATGATGTAGGTTTGTTTACAGAGCTGTCTTGCTGGCACTCTTCAGCACTTTCAGGATCTCGTCCTTGGACGCCTTCCTAATGCTCTGGATGAGAGCCAGGAAGCTGCGAGGAGCCGTGGCCTTAGACAGGCTGGCTGGCTCCAGCTGCTTCTGTTCAGCCTTCCAGTGCTCAAAAAGCTTAAAAGGAAACAGAGGACATTACAGGCCTGGTTTCAGTCATTAATCATAAACAAATATTTGCCACCATTACCAGTTAAGTAATTACTCATTAAATTTTATTTTATGATAATGACTAGAACTTGTGTGTCAATATGCTCACATACATTATACTACATTAAATCTCAAAATAAAATATTTTTGAGACTCTGAAGCAGTTCTGTAAATGACTCAATAACACTCAACCAAATCTGTTATGGTATTGGTAGGTCAGTTAGCTGGCTAAAAAAATGTTGTGAGAAGAAAAATAATTTAATACAAATATACAGGAGGTGGTTCAAAATGTAATCACATCATCTACCACAGTTTATGAATATGTGGTGTAAGTATAAATCAGTAGAAGTATTATGTATGTGTTCTCAAGTTTAAATAACTGACCACTGAGTTCAGTTATTTAAACTTGAGGATACACACCACTCTTGTGGCAAATGTATATTTTAAAATTTTTATAATATTGCTTTTTATACTTAGAATCTAGGAACACAAGCAACTGTGTCAATATCGATTATGTCGATTATGGTGGTAAATATTCATCCCATATGTAATATATTCCATCCATTATCTACACTGCTTTTCACAAAGCATTTCACAAAGCCTGCTTTCATTTTTGCTGTATTGGCATTAACAATTAGTTTTTTTCTTTTATCATAAATTGTTGCTCATATTACATGAGCAGCATAAGTACTATATTTTGACAGCGATAAGGAATAGACAGACAAAATTGGGAATATTTCGAGATTGAACATTTGATGCATTGAAGTTCATATTTTGAAAGTGAAAGTTGTTTTTTTAACATGAAAAGTCACTTACTGATGGACAGCCCTTGCATTTCCCTTTGGATTTCTCAGCTATAATACCAACAGCAGCCAGTTTTTCATCAATGGACTTGACAATCGCGGGGACATCTTTCCCAGCAGCCTCCACTGGTCCAGTCTCCGTCCCTACCAATGTGAAGGTTTGCCTTTGGAAGGGAGAAAATTAAAAACCTAAGTGGCCTCATTGACACGTGGCACTAACAAGAGATTGCCTTTATTAATGCATTTACCTGGACACAACTTTAGCTGCAGTGGATCTCCGGGCATTTAGAGCGAGTGTGTGTCTCTCTTCAGCTACAGCTGACTTAATGACACCATTTTCAAGTGTGAATACTGTAACAGAACTGGACTTCTTGTTCACGCCCAAGACCTGGGAGGGGGGGAAACGATTCCTTAGTGCCACAGTGTGATTCATATTTCAGCAGTATGATTTGAATGTATGGATGCTGACTGACCTTACTGTGTGTGGTGAACCCGGCCTCTGCCGTCTTACACGTGTCCAGGATCTTGGTTCGCGTCACTTGGCCTTTCACAGCCTGGTACTGGACTGTGCACCTTCCAGACACGTCGTTCTGCTCACAGAAATGAAGCACGTCACTTACATGCATCAATGAAAGACATGGATAAACGAGTTATGATGATGATCACACCATTTACCTCTATAACCTTCCCAGTATTGCGCTGTACTTGCAGTAAGCTAGCCACTCCTCTTTTCAGATTCTTCACAATTAAAGGCTCCGCCCAATAAGAATAAAAGGCTTTTACCTAGAGCAGAAGTATAAAGAGAAGTTTTTAAAAGAGTTAATGACAATAAGCAGATAATGCAAATCAAGAGTTTCCATTCATCGCACACAATACAAAATTTCAGTATAAAAGCAATGGCTGAAATACCGTAGTTTTGGGTTTGCACATAAGTGATGTCACTGCGATGTACGTTACAAAATGTAAAAAAAGTTTCGGGAAAGAAATGAAATTAATCTGAAAACAGCAGCAATTGCAGAAGTGTGTCAAGTTGGAGGGAGATTGTATGAAAAAAAATAACTGCATCATCGCTGTGTGCGAACCGACAGTCCTCATACTATGTTACACTTCACATTGCCGTGTTCTCCCGTGAGGCTTCATTTTACTAAACGGCGACGGCTCTGTGTGCTGCTCATGACTGCAGAAAGCAGCGCATTACATCATCGTACACTATCACCTATACAGTATGTGATTTATTTGTGGCGCCCCCACCACAATATCAGATAGACCCACCATAAATAGACTGCTGAGAGTTAGTGTCTATATTTTTCTTGCCCCAGCCGTCCATTAGAATGCATAAACCAATAACAATCCTGATTCACGCTCCAACATGGCTCGTTCTTGTGATATTTCAGAGACCAGGATGAAAACGAAGGCCTTGTTAAAGCTTTGCATCTAAATGTGGTCACCCGGATGATGAAACCTGATGTTGGGACTTGTATTTGCTCCTTGCATTAAAAAGTGCCCTATTTGCTCTTATGGGGGATGTCCCTGTCTGCATTCCAGGTGCAAGCACCCATGTATGGCAAGTCACATCTCCTGATTCAAAATAACTTTATTATGGACAGTGAGATGGAAGATGAGGTGGGAGGTGAATGAGATCATCTTAATGTGAGCCAGACATCATAAATGTCCCGACAGATAGGATCGATTTTCGGTCGTAATGCGTTATGCGTGCATTTACACCTTGCATTAAGATAGTTCGTCTTCTCTGGAAATTGGATCATGATATACTTTAGATTTAACTTTAGGGAATTTTTTCCGTGCATGATGGCTTTTTTTCAATTTGTAACAGACACTTTTCTAATAAAGATATAGCAGGATGTTGAAATATCATTGTTGGTGCTGAAACACTCGTTTCTACAATAGCATATAAGGTACACTGTAGATTTTAAAAAAATATAAAGCCGAATTCACTGAGATTATAAAGTCGCAAATTGTCATTGAAACACACACACACCATAAAGGGCAAGGGCATATTACAAAAAGCACGCAGACACTCCACAAATAACCTTGTAGTTGTGTGAATGAGCGATCACATGTATGTGAGAGGTTACATATATCTAAATGTGCAATCATAGTAGTGTATGTGAGAGGTTATATGTGTGTGAATGCGCAATCTGACTGTTTGGGGTTTTCTTTTGCAAATTAGTGACTTTATAATTTCAGAGAATATCCAAGTTCTTTTCTCGCTAATTTGCATTGGTAATTTGTAATCTGTGGCCCTCACACACTGTTGTACATTTCAGATTGTGAATTAAGAATTAAATACTAACTCCTAAGAATAATAAGTAGAAATGCATTTCCTGAAGAAAGTCCACTGGGATGGGCGAGCTGTAAGATGGTGCATATTTTACATACCTTAGCCACATTATTGTCATGCTTTAAGATACATAGTATAGTGTTGTTTTGTATAGTATGAAGGAAAATTCATCCACGCTGCAGGCAAGCCACAGTAACAATCAAATTCCTTCATTCATTGACCCTTGAACTTGCTGACCTTTGTACGCACACACATCTGTCTGGTATTTATTTACCCTGCCAGCATCATCACGCCAACACATTGTGGAAAAAAAAGGCTCATTAATCCTCTGCATACAACAACGGTGCTGTCAGCGGTGAGCTAAAATAAACAGCGCAGCTTAGACAGGCATCCCTCAGCGGTGTGCGATGATGAACTGAGTTTAAAGGTTTCGGGTTTTGTTTCGTTTTGTTTTGCACCGTATGAACCCACTGAGCTTGAGAGTACCTTCCCATTTCTCAGATGCACCAAGAAAGGCTTTGTCATCGCCGCAAGTGTGGCCTTCCCCATGAGGCTTTCCACGGTGGATCCTTGGAGGACATTGTTCTTCTCCGTTCGTTGACCCGCTGGCTCGATTCTCACATTTGAGATCTGATAATGACAGAGAGGTGTTATCACTTCTGAAAGTTTCATCTCGTCTGTCAATTCATTTGTGCTGCTTATGCAAGGACACAGTGTCCCCCTCTGCTCATATGATCACGTCAACTTACTGCCAGTCGAATCAGTTGGACATCGTCACTCGTGGGATCTCTCCAAACTAAATTGACGTCCACGTTACTGGAGATCCTGTAGCCTGTGCTGCCCTCTTTTGACCCCCTTTTCCGGTCTACCAGCACCTCAGTGCTGTAGCTGAATTTGTACAGCTGGTTGTTATTCAGTCGGGGTCCAACAGCGCCACCTGAAGAAACACACGAGCACAGTTGGTGAAAAAACAAATGACAAGAGAGTGCTTGTGAGCTGCAACAAGACTCTCAAATCATCTTCATACCAACGTTTTTTTCACATTTTAGCCCTTTCACTACCAAACACAGATACATTACAATACTAACATGACTTTTTGTTTGATTGGCTAATGTATTTTCCAAAACTTAAGCAGAGTCTGTCCATGAAAACAACGTCTGCACAGTAAATGAAAGGAATGGTGATCCCTCTCCTCTTATGTCAAATGTTGTTGCTTAGTGATGCCCTTTTCAGGAGGATCTGTCTTAAAATCTCTTCTTTGTTGGTGCATTGAAACTCAAAATCCTACCAATGGACAAAACATGGACTCTATGAAAAGGTTTGTGTGAATTGTGGAGTGTGTGAAAGCTCAAAAAAGGTATGATAAGCGGGATAAGTCTCGCATCTCACATCAGAGCCTCCCAGTAACAGATGGGACACATTTCTAGGCAATCTGCAATTATAACCGCATTATCACGCAATGGTCATATATCTTTGGCAAGACATTATAGATGATGAAATGCTTACAGAGAGACAACATCAAGCAAGGTTCAAGTGTCACAAACTTAACTTTCATATAATATTCATAAGCCGAATGACATTATTACACTCACGGGATGATTTTCAGTGTAAACATTAAGTGCCATTTAAAATATGTAGCAAATGTAAAATATGTAAAAACACCAATGTTCTGCTGATTGTAAACCTGCAGTCTCTGTCTGTAATTCACGTCTTGATAATGAAACATATTGAAACTAACTAAAACCCTTAGAGGAATTGTGAACACAGGCTAAATTATTATGAGACAAGATGGTCTTACTTTCATAACAAAGTGATATTAACCGTGAGGGAAATGCTACCACAAATGGGGTCTTAAATCATTTCCACCCCATTTCGCTTCAGAAATACATATCAGGCATTGACACAGAACTCTTCTTCCAAATCAGATATCTCCTTCATGTCATTTTCACAAATATCGCCTCCATCCAACATCCAGCATACGAGGCCTCACCAGGCTGTCATTTCACAAGGTGTGTTCGAGGTGAGACGAGATAAAAATCTGCTCAATAATGTGAAGCTTCCCATTAGATATGACGTTATGCCACGAGGGAAGACGAGACTGAATGACGTGTCAGTATTTGATTTCATCAGCGGTCACTGAGGATCCACCAGGCTGAATTAGAACAAATTATTGGCCCCATATTTAGGTAGATGACTAAGATGATTAATTAGATTTAGGCAGATTGCTCTGCTTAAACACAGAATTAATCTTAATCTTACCGAAGTAGAAAACATTCATTCAATCAGGGCCCAGACAATCAGCTGTGGCTATGATGGCACTGTTGTATCATCACTGATGCCCGATGTTTACAATGTTATTCTTCATCTAGTAGATGTTCCTTTCTTGCTCATTTTATTCGTACACTTAAAAAAAAAATGGATCTCCTGAACGATCCTGCTTGAACAAGACATCGACACACCAAAACAATCGAAACAAGCTGTGGACTCACCTTTGGGAAGAGCCAAGGCAGAGGAGGCTGTGCAAAGCAACAACACAACAAGAGTTAACATTGTGTCCTCTGTGTGTAAGCACATGGATGAAACTGATAGAAAGTGTCAGTGCCTAAAAAGAAAGGCAGAGCAGGTCCAGGGAGCTCCTATAATGTTTTATCAGCGGGCAGGGCAGACTCCAAACTCCACGCTCCAGTACTAAGTACAAATGACCAGAGAATCATTAACCTTCAGCAGCACTGATTTGACAACAAGCTCTGCTGTTGATCAATACAGATAAATATCTCCTTAAATAAAGAGGCTGCGATCGGATCATCAGTGAAATGGGATTATTTTTGATGACTGATGAGATTTGTGAGATGAGTAGAATTAGAATGAGCAGAGTGTATGGACTAACAAGACAATAACAGAGAGTAACGCAGCGATCACCGGAAATCAAAACAAACAGCCTACTTTTGGTTTCGTCAGCAGCAAAAATGTACTGATAAGAGCGTTTTCATTTACCCAGAAATGGAGGAGAGGCGTCCCCATGTTCACGGCGTTCACCGAATGACTTCTTTTGGGGCACAACAGTCGCTGCTTTGTGGCTTTGGTTCGGTAGCGGAAGTGGTCCGGCTGTCAGTGAAAGTTATGAAACTCCACAGGCGTCAGATTACAGGCAGGAGGTTTGGAGGAAAAGCAACCGTGGCTCCGGACATGGAACAAAACAAAGTGCAAGTTTTACAGAACAAAATGGGGAAAAAAAACCCGCTGCCGCTTAATTTTTAATAGGGTGGAGTTTGTGACGGGGTTTCCCTCCAAGTCGGAGTCACAGAGACGTAGCCAGACATGTTAACGTGGCAAGGATACACACTTACTTTATTATTTAACTGAGAAAACTCCAACAAAAACAGATACATGGGCTAACAAAATAAACACGGAACACAGCATCACTGTCTGCGGAGTCTTTGAGACAGGAACCTAAAAAGGTTCCTACCTTGATTGGTCCATCATCTGCAGCTGTGGCAACTAAACACACCTGTTTCCGGTTGGCACTCAGGCCTCGGCACCACAATGTTGCAAACACACAAACACCCAAAACCAGTCCCAAACACACAAAGACAAACACACAAAACTAATCCCACTGCCACATAGTTCTGAAGATGTGAGATGTGTGTTTGTATGTCTGTGTGTGTGTGTGTGTGTGTGTGTGTGTGGGGGGGGGGGGGGGGGCAGACCTCCTTGAGCCCTCACACTGATGAAAATGTGCCATTATTGCCATTATTGTATGTTGATTACATAAATTTTCCGTGTGTTACATTATCATATTATATTGTTAAATTCTTGGACGATTTTTACATTTTGCTAAATGATTACAAAAATAAAATGTACCTGTTAGATTATTTTTAATCAGCCCATTGATCTCTCACTGTCTCACTGTCTCACTGTCTCACTGTCTCCCCATTTGCTGTAATTTCAGTCCTAATCCCCAATTTGTCCTAGAGGTCAATTTGCCCTTCTGAAAAAAATGAATAAATATTAATGATAAATATTTTTTCTTCAAATAATGTCAATTCCCTAGGTAGACTACCATCAAATAAATATACATTTTAATATGTTCATAAAATGTTGTAATGGGTGGTTGCAGAGGGAGTGATTCTCAAACTTAAGTATACGTGTGGTACTGATGGTTTGTAAGACGATCATGGACAATTTCTGTAAAGCAACATAAGTCTCTGACACATTATTCTCAAATGAATTTGTTTGATTATGAATGTTTAGACCTCTTAATTCTCTTTTCACTAAGAATTTGATTGTGTCCTGTTATTACAAGTTGCGTGTCCACGACTTCCTTTCTAAGAATTTTCCGGTGTCATTACTCAGTCAGCGCAGCACAGATTTAGACATGATGTGGTGAAGACAAGCCTGAACTGAGCTGAAGCCAAAACTCTCAAATCAATCTGTGCTACAGCTGTTCACAGATTATAAATCCCATCTGCCTGGTAACATTTTGTGATTCATCCATTTCTCCCAGCATGAATGGTCACCAAGGAATGAAATCACACATTTCTGACAGCATGGAAGCGCTGAACAAACATGGATCTGAATATGAGAGAGTGGCCAGTGGGGGTCAGTGTTTGTCTTTTCATGTCTTCTGTCGTTGTCTCTGGAGAGGAGACAGAAAGATTTTCCCTCTCACCCCCAGTGCACAGACATAAGATGACATAAGACACTTGAAGCACCTTATATTAAGTGATCTTTCCCTCACTGTCATGAAGCTGCATCCATATCTTTTAGGAAGTTGCTCTGTCTGTAGATAATGACTGTGGATGTCACTGTCCAACTAAACTATACCGTGACAAAATTCAACCAGCAGCCAGGAGCCACAGCTGTGTTGTGTCAGAGGAGAATTATGACTATGCTAACCCTGACCAGCAGATAAAGTCTTGAAAACTGTCATGACCTATGGCACACTGCAGGGAGATCACTCCTTTGTAAACAATCGTAGGGGGTTTCCACCTATTTATCCCTCTATCCTGATGTGGGGGTGGGGACAGTGGCTAAGATTAGGGTTTTTTCTTATCTATCAGTGAGATTTCTGGGTGTGGTGAGTTGCACACAATCAGTCTATTCTTGTCAGTACAGTGGTGGACAGAAACAGTCTCGTGTCATATTCTGTCCCCACCATAACCCGGTACTTTCTCTTCAGGTGTGACAGTGTGGAAAATCCATTCACACAGGTGGATGTACTGGCAAAATTTTGCTGGATTCAATTATTTGTAGGTAAGATTTTCTTTTTTAAAAAATCACTAAGAAAAACAACAAAATATTTTAACGGCCTCTGGCATTAAAATCACATTACTATATATAAATCACATTTCTATATTCTAAGTTTATATTTGTGTGTAAGTTATATTTAAGGTATCATTGTTGCATGTCTCCGTTCTCTCTTTTCTCAGATATGAACTGAGACGTGACTGGGCAAAGTAATGCTGAGGTATTTAACCCAAGTCCGGATCAGTGACTGTACAAATCAGAGGTCTGCAACCAATCCTGATAACGGGAACAAAGAGGATGGTTACCAGAATGGGTATCTGTGCGTGTGTGTGTGTGTCTGTGATGTTGTCTTTGTGAATGTCGCTTATCAGACTGTGTGAATTGCTGTCAAAAATTGTCAGGCATGAGGTGAAAGGGTTTATGATTTTTCCTGACAGTTAAATCCTGGAGGTAACTCCACCAAATGTACTCAATCAATCGATCAATCAATCAATAGCTTTGTTTGTCCAAAAAGACAACTGGTTAAAAGTAAGAGGGGCCTCTAAAGTTTCTAAGAGAACTTGATTAGATCTCCGGCATCTCATCTGGTATCTCTATTTCTAAAAATGCGATGTCTATAGGATGGCACGTCATCACCATTATCCACCTTAACCTCCGCACTGATGAGGGATTTGCTCTTATCACCGTTCCTTTGATCAGGTTTTGATTAAGTGGATTTACCGCATGTTTGGATTAAGCCCAGTCTGATGGCTTCTGGATTATTCCACATGTCTCACAAAGCTGGATAGCTGCACTTAATACCCCCTAAAATTTGGAGCACCGAGTAACTGAATACTAAATGAAGCCCAAGGACTTTAATTTGAATGTCAGAATGGATGATGTGGCTTGTTGGACAGAGCAATAGATTGTTCTAATTTATGTCAAATGAAGTTTATAAATGACAGCACAACTCATTAATGACAACGTGCTGCAATATTTAGGGTGAATATTTGACAGTAATTAGACAGTTAGCTACAGTTCTGCTGATGCACAGGTTTCAAATCTTAAGAAGAGCAGTGGCTGAGATAAACCATCCCTTAAAAACGAAAACTGCCCTTGCACCTCAGAAAAATCATCTAGCATCTTACTCTAAAACATCTCATAACCAGAATTCCTTTTTTGCAGAGGTAGCAGTAACTCGAGGTTAGTCGTTTTCTCAAAAAACAACTAGCCTTCTCAAAAAATAACAAAACAACTGTTTTGAGAATTTCTCCAAAACAGCTCCGTATATTTAAAAAAAAACCCAAATATAAATCACTGAATATAAGTAGAAACTGTTGTTCACAGAACTCAATACACATAATGATTTTAAACTGAGCAAAGTGCATCAACCACACATCACTTACACTGACACAAAGTATTGTGTACCAAAGAACCACATTTATTCAGATATATATTTACAACTTTTCACCATCCAGTTATTTACAAAAATCAATAGTACACGTGAAACAAAAGAAAAATTATATTCAGGGGTATTTAAAAAGCACAAGTATGGCACTGAGTGGTTAAGTAACATAGAGGCTTATTACTGTATTCCTCTAAACCAATGGCAGGTCCCCCGAGACAAGTTGTAAAAAGCAGAAAAGATGTAGATCACTGTTGAGGTGGTGTTATTTTATCATCTTTGCAGAAACACACTATTGTACATTAGTATTGTACATCACTGTGGCACAAGGTGGCATCACCAGGAATCTTTTTCATCCATGCTTTGCCATTGTAAAAATGTAAAAACACTAGAAAAGATTATATTCTTTTAGGCAATGTCTTAATGATGATGTAGGAACTAGAATACAAATTGTAAATCATTTAAAATAATGCTGGTGAGAGCATATGCATGCTCTACTTTCAAGTAATGTATGTATGTTTGTATATATGTATGGAACCTATAAATAATGTTTATATTCAGTTAAGTGCCACAGAGTAATAGCGTGTCATTATGATTCTTGGAAAAAAAAGTCGGTATATTAGTTTTCCAGTAAAAACTGAGTATGGAGCTAACACAAAACAACAAAACAAAGTTAGACCATCACTTAGGTAAATTTCAATCAAAGACACACGCATTGGTATCAATAAAAACAAACCTGTGAACACTGACAAGATAATGTGCAAGTAATGGCACAGTCATAACGTGCTGAAAAACCTCATACTGCATGTCGAGCTGCTTTTGGTCAAAATGTATCAGACAATAATGGAGCATCAATGAACGTGCTATGAAGTTGCGGATGCAGTTAATGTGTTGTTAGGAAAGTGCTCCCTCTAGTGGCGATCTATTTGACAGCAATTAGCTCTATGTGCGGTTTGGGAATTAAAGTGCTTAAGGCTGCATTTTGTAAGTGTCTAATTGAGGTATCGTTTGCCTTTTTTTTAAGCCAATACCAAAGATTTCACAAGCTACAGTATTTAATCCGCACAAAAACTGTCAGCTGTGTAATATGAGTCCAACGTCAATTCGCTGCAGCGTTAAGTATTTTCTATTAAACATTCCACAAAGTGCAAACCAGCCAGCTCAACTCTAAACTAACGCCTATTTTACAAATACTTTAAGATACTTAACATTAATGACATTAAGTTAGAAGAGCCAATGTCCTACCAAAAGACAATAGGCATGCAGTGCATTTCCAGAATTACTTAATCTGTACACAACCCCTGCATGCAGTGTAAAAACTGCACCAGTGAGACATATAAACCTGAGGGTCTGTTCTAAATGAAGCACAACCCATGAACATTTACTTCCATGTGTCCAGGGTACTGGTTTCCACTCGCAAATCAGCTTGTCCAACCCCCCCCCCCCCCCCCCCCCCAACACCCACCCCT
>OMNV01012641.1:72357-84744 GCA_900303265.1 Brotula barbata
CCCCCCCCCCCCCAATTCTCCACACGTTCCTTAAGGTATAACTTAAAATGGGAATTTTCCTACTGCGTCTTTATCATCATTACCACAAACATCTTATTTTTCGGAAACATTTCTGCTCACTCACTGAAAAGTACGCCCACAAAATCTAGGAGCCTCTGGGGAATGTCCCCCGAAGTTTCAAGTGTGGTTATGTTATAAACCAAAGACTGAATCACTTAACCGGAAAAATCTTTCCTGAAGATTTCTTACGACAATTAAGAAATTCTTTGTGGGATCAATCCAAGTTGAGGAAACATTTCCCTTTCATAAAGTACAGTGATGTTCTGGGAACCTATCAAAGTAAAGTTTCAGGGAACCTTGCTGTTTACCAAAAACGGACCATTCTACATTTGTTACAAAACTTTTCTGGGAAACCTGGGAGTATTCGCCAAGCCAATGTTATTGCAACTTTCTGAAAATATTCCAAGAATTTTCCCAAAACTAAAAATTCTCAGCACAAGTGTAACTGCTTATACTGTAAAGAATTATAATACTACTAATACTATATTTTGTAATTTTATAGCGTTATATTCAACTTGAGTGCTCAGAGGTTGTGCTCCATTCAAAGGGGTCCCACAAATAATTCTAAAAATAACTCTAAAATTATTATTTACACAGATATGAGGATCTTTATTCTGGACAAGAGTTACTGTTTTTATTCTCCTTTAAGTTTGCATCCAAACTGGAGAGTCCTGTAAAAGAAGACATTTTATTATTGATGGATACAAATAAATCTACAGTGTAAGCCATGAACGGTAAAAGGCTTACCTGATACATCCGTCCTGCTTTTAGAGAGGGCTCAGGTAAACAAACTGCACAAAAGAGAGATTTAGAAATGACACACTTAAAGACATAAACACAGACATTTATTCATGAACTGATGTTGATAAACAATCAAAATCTTGCCACCTACCAACTTTCTCTAACTGCTTCAATGTCGCTCACGAGATTCTGTGCTAAACAGATCCCAAATATCTAAAAACAGAGAATAGAGATGAACACGAGTTAAATGAAATCTAACCTATAAAAGTGAATTAAAAGTGAACAGAGGACATAGGTGCCCACCTGTAACAATGCAATCCCGATAAAGATCCCCGCCACTACTGTCAGGTTGTCCTGAAGCCATTTCTCAAACTGAGGGACACACCCTTTGATATAGATGAAAGTCCTCTGCTCCGAGTCCTTGATGGCAGACACAAGACAGAACAATATTACAATCGTCACATTTAGACAAAGAGCCTCTTGCTTGTCTCTGCTGCAGTTCAATTATTTTCCTCCCCTTGAAATTCCGGTCTCCTCTGAATCATTCAAAATCAAATCTCTTGTTGCTTCCCTTTTATTGAGACACTGTAACACAAATAAATAAAACTGCACATACACTCCTCAAATTTCCTCACTTTTTATCTCAAGAGTGCACATGCAGTCTTTCCTTTGGCCTTGGATTACGGCCAACCAACGGATGGGGGAGGGGGTTTCACTTCTGAGCATTGCTTCAGCATGAGTAATACCACACGACCAATAGTGCTAATGGAGAGCCAGCAGCTGTAGTTTGAAGACCGAGGAGTTGGAAAATGCAGTGAAAGAGGAATATTGTGCTCAGGGTGGAGTAAGTGTGACCTCATGCAGCAGAGTAAGCCTGCCTGAGGCAACCTATTTAACTGCAATTTTCCTAATTTCCATTCACACTGCTGTGCATTATGTTATATGGGGCCTGTCATGGTACTACTTAACTGTTTGATAAAGTCTCAACCTCTGTTATAGATTTCTTAGGCAAACCATGTGACTTACTGTTTTTGCTCGGATGTCGTATCCACACTGAGTGTTAATGACATCTTCCTGTAAAAAGAAGAGAGCTCGGGTTTATAAATTCATCAACAGGAGTATGTGAAAACAGAAAAAGGGGGCACATACTAGTAAAATAACAGTAAATGTTGCTGCTGCTACTGTTTGTTTTCACAATTATTGAGACTGTACAGACAAGATTATTTAAAAAGATATATAAAAGAAAAGAACGCTTGCAACTCAACATGATTTCTTTAGAACGTCAACCCTTTGACTGTGGTAATCGCATTACGATCTCCAAACCAAACATCACAAAGTATTAGCATCCAATTAAAAAGCACACAGCATCAACACATCATAATGCTCGTATGAACAATAATAAAACGTTGATTGGCAGAGCAAATTTGGAGTTAATTATGATACTGAAGCAAAACGCCTCTGCTTGCACTCTCTATTCCTTGAATGGCTTTTATAGCAAACTTGCACGGTAACATGGTTTTCTTGCTGAAGCGGAGCACTGTCACTGATTTGTACAGCGAGCAGTTTTTTGACCATAAAGTCCTGGGTCAAGACAACTCCTCTCAGCTGTCGTCACACTGCTGTGCTGGCAGAGACTGAGGGCAAATTCACAAAGGCCTGGATGTCCTGTTGGACTCCAGCCATGACAGTCAGCAGTCTCAGCCAGCCTTCTGGAGGAGACAGATAACCAGGCTATTTTGAACAAGGAGGAATTTCCTCTTCAACTACAGATAGCGTAAATATTTTCATGTGGTGAAAAGTACCGACTTACAATCCGACGCTGTGACAGTAAAACTTTGACTGTAGTTTGTTGTACTTTACCATAAATGGACAAATATGCGGCATGTTTACTGAAATACTTACCGCCGGATCTTTGGTGCAACAGGAAAAGGGCACTCCGCATTTCTCACGACTTGGATTGGAATCAGTGCAATTGAAGTAGATGTTCAAATTCCAGTCATCTGCACCAAAGGCTCCACAACACTCCCACTAGATGGTCAAGCAGTCACAACAGAAACTCGCTTAGACAGTACATCAACAATGTCAGAACTCACACTATAACAATGTGGTGAAATTAATACTGTGTAAAAACAAACTAAATTCTCACATATTCCTGCGTGAAGTCTATAAGGTTCTGCAGGTCAATGTCGTCTCGGTAGGCCCGAATGTTGTTGTTAATGAAAAAGTTGAGCTGGTCCTTGATCCAGTCTTTGAAGACAAAGGCCAAGACGCCCGCGGTCAGCTCCAGGAAGAAGATGATGCCCAGGAACACAGAGAACTGAAGAATAAAAACATTCATCGTTCCATGAATTCATGTGTTATTAGATTGGGAAAACAACAATCCTAAATACACAAAAGAAATGTGTTTCCTATTCCTTCGCAATATGTTTTGAATTGCAGTGAGCGAACTTACAAATTTGAGCAAGAAAGAGTTTTCTCGCAGAGCTCCTATGCAACCAGCGAATCCCAGGATGAACATCACACCACCAACCACAAGGAACAGCCAGACGGGGTCGAAGCCCCCAAGGTCTGTGATGGATGAGATGTTGGACAGAACACCCTGGTGATGAAGAGAGGGAGAGAATGGTGAAAGTGAGAATGGTCAGATTAAAGGTGGCATTTGTATAGAAAAAAATTAAATAATCCATCAATCAAACAACTCTATTGAACAATTTAGTATTAGATGGTGACACTTTGTGGTAAAATAGATTCATTTTTACGCTATCATCACAATCAGGAGATTCAGACTGGGAGTCGCAGTAAATTTGTGTCAATGTGTCATCATGTTCTGTGGGTTCACTAGAGGTCAAACCATCTCAGTATACTCCAAAGTATCATCTCAACAAATTTAACACACAGCACCAAATTATTGTGTGATCAGCCCTTTGAACAACTAGTCAAATTAGTGGTACAGGTCTAATTTTTTGAGATCTAACATCTTTCCTCCGAATTTAACTTACAGTTGTTAGTTTGATGATATTTTTAGTCCTTCCATCAAGACTCGTCCAAGGTTTGTCTGTTAGCAAACAAATCTGTGTTTCTGACTGACTAGCAGTTATCTATTACACGTCAATTGGAAATTATGTTTTAGGCTATGGACAAAAAATTTAAATATTTATATTTATTTGTAAAGCAGATATTAAATGTATTGCCTCTACTATGAAAGTTATGTTTTGCCCTCATAGGTTTGTTGATTGGTTTCTTCATTAGTTATCAGAAATACGCAAACCCGATTTTGACAAAATTTGGGGTGATTCATTAAATTTTTGTACTGAACTGGATACGGTAATGATACGTAAACACTGGGAGGTGATGCTTTCTAATACGTGCAAATCAGTCTACATATTGATATGTTTACAATAATGTAAAAAAAAAGAAGAAGCAATTAACTCATTATTACTTTTGGTGACATTTGGGCTGTACAATGGTGGTTAGCGCTGCTGCATCACGTAAAAGGTCCAAGGTTCAAAGACTGAGCTGACCCTAATATGTTCTGTGTGATGTTGTGGAGTATCAATTACACCTCTAAGATGCAGCAAGTACAAATATATGTGTAAAATTCCAATCAATGCAGAACTGATTTGAGAGTGCACCGGCTTTTACACCGCTGTCTCTAAGAACACAATGAATGAACCGAAATGGATCAGACCCATTCAGAAGCTATCATTCACAAGGACATCCCACGGGAAAGCTTGACATTCCTTTCTGATTTAGCAAAGCCCTGCTACCACTACAAGGAGACAGATGAGTGCACACGACTAATGATGAACACAATCAAACTACAAGCTATTAAATAACGCCGGCGCTCTGCTCATTTAAAGGGCTTTATTGATCCTCTGCTGCGGAAACATTTACACAATTATCACATTGAGGTATAATAAGCAGTAAACTGACCTTCTCGCTCCATGCCCACAGCCCAATGCCAAGAAACGCCACGCCAAGAAACTGGGAGGAGAGATAAAGACAGAGAGAGAGAGAGAATGAAAGAGAAAGCAAATGTGTGAGCCTTCTTTGTCCTTTGGTGGTCCATCATGTAAAGAGACGCTGTCGTTTCCAGGACAAATACTGCAGAATCACACAGAGAAACCACAGAGAGATTTTCATGGCAGTCCTCCATGACAACACTTTTCTGATGTCAGGTCTGCGGTATCAGCAGGGGATGGTTATATTAGACAACATCTTTAAACAGCTGGAAAACATTATCACTATGCACGTTTTCACTCACAGCATCAGACTTTTACAAACAGAAGTCATGATTTAATGTGCAAGGAGAACTTCACGCAAATGGGAATAATTAAGTCAAGTACCACTGCCTCCGAATGACACCATTCTTTAAATTAATAACTCTTTGGTTGCTTATTTCTACAATATATAGCTAGTGAGAAGGCCATAGTACGCAATGATCTTTCTGTACTGTTAGGATGACCTTCTCCCTCTTCATCATGTTCACCACAGAGGACACAAACATACAGTACGAGCTGTAGCTTTAGAAGACTCAGTATCAGTTTGACCTGCATACCACAGAGCAGCATAGTGGATGTCATCTCGACATGACCTCTTGGGGTACAAAGCATTGGCAGGTGATTATACTGTGTTAGGAAAGCAGTAGAAGTAATAATAAGCCTTCTTCTGTAAAAGCAAACTTATCGTAGTCAAATGTACTTCTGCATCCAAAGCATTAATATTGATGCATTGACATGTTTTGAATGTAGCAAAAATAATGACGGACAAAATTGGAGACAAAAGTTTGCATCACAACCTTTCATTTCCAAAATCTCCAAATCTGAAGAGGTGCTGTAAATATAAATAGAAGATTTTTTAAAAATATTATGCGCTAGAATTCAATAAGCGGCCACAGAAACAAAACAAAAAGCTCCATGTCTAATTTTGGGAACTTCCATGGTTTCAAGTTAGTTGAAGTGTCTCAGGTCATTCACATCTGAACATCTGAGGTCAAACAATTTACTCCGGGACAGTTATTTAAAGTGATTTTACCACATTTCATGATTTTCAGATCACATACGTTGCAGCATTTTTTAGATATTTATCATTGCTTACCACATATGCTTTTGAATGGAGCCTTAGGAAAATCTGAGCTATCATTTCAACAGCACAAATATTTGAGGTCAAAATTAAAGCTTAACTTATCTTGTGGATTCCCAATTAGAACTATGTTATGATATAATGAAGGTAAATACATTTTCTTTAGGTATTTTGTGACAACCCCCACGCCCCCATGCATATTGCAACAACATACTCTCAGCTTCTTTGAGTTAAAAATACATAAGTTTCAGGGTAAAAGGTCATTGGAAAAGGCTTTCTGACACAACAGTGAACATATTTCAATATAATAAAAGACATTATTTCAACAACAGAAGCTCTTAGTATTTTCCATGCATATTGCGACAACGTACTCTTAGCTTCTTTGAGTTAAAAATACATACTTTCAGGGTAAAAGGTCATTGGAAAACACTTTCTGACGCAACAGGAAACATATTTCAATCTAATAAAACACATTATTTCAAAAACAGAGGCTCTTAGAGTCTTTTCCATGTAGGCTATATATCACAAGGATCCATAAGGTTCCACTCAAATGCTGTCAGATCTGACAAATGAACACCAAAAATTATAAAATGCTGTAAAATCACTTTAAATAATTACACTAAAGTACATATTCTGATGTATTTCCTGTTGAAAACAGCCAAGATCATTTGTAACATACAGTGTGACTTTAAGAATAACAATGCTATGAGTTTAAATGTCTATTTAGATTTCCACAATGAAACTTGTATCTGCAGCATTTAGATCAGTGTAAATCAGTGTAGATCAGTGAGTAATAAGAGTATTCTCTCTGTAATGGAGTGGGTTGACGAGACAGCACCACACAATGGAAATAATATAAATACTTGAGTAAATGTATTTAGTTACTTTGAGCACCCTACATTCACAACCGATTGTTACCACTTTCTCACTCTCTCTCACACACACACATAATGTGGTCAGATCAAGAGTGTAAAGGTTTATTTTGGAACAAACAGGTGCTGGTTTGTGTCCAAAAGTGGCTCTGTGAGTCATTGACATGAACAAATATGAGGATATCCTCAACACAGCGGATCACACAGAGAAAAACAAAAGCTTCGTGGGGAGCTTGAGCGGGGAACAAGTGCACAGCAAAGAAACATGACTGTATTAAAACAAATAGAGGACACAAATCTCACAAAGTTAGAAACATTTTCGAAGATGTAGAACATATAAATGTTTGTTCAATGAGTCAAGAACGGGGCCCGACGTCGTCGCCGACAAACACCGACTTACCCAGAATATGATGTTGAATCCAAATATGAAATACTTGATGCAGCAGCTCACTTCGTGAGCCTTGAAATGCTTCCCTGACATCATTTGGCTGTTTTTTCACAGATGTCCTCCGCACTGGGGAAGATTCTCATGTACGCTCCGTTCCGTTTTGACAGCCTGCCTTATGGAAACACCCTTTATGTTTAGCCTCGACACCGCCGTCAATTGTTGTTAGCCTTTCATTCCCAGCGGCAGCATCCTGTGTGCTCACTCACACGGCGCGGCGGAGTCGAACAGGAGCTTGTTTCTGTCACCGTGTCTGTGAAAATGCCCGTTTGTAACAAATATGGATCCCACGTCAATATAACAGCGATATAAACCTCCCGGAGTCACACAGCTTAAGCCGCTAGTCGTCTATCAGAGCGACAATCTAGACAAGGCTGCTGCGTAACGGGCTTTTCTGCAAACCAATCAGAACGCGAATTGGCGAGAGGAGGCGGGACTTCCTGCGCCAAGTCGTCTGACGCTGGACTACTAAAATATGCGTTCAAAATTGTAGCATCCATATATAATGAAAGCAAGATTATATATTTTGACCCTTTGAAAATTTCTTTAATAATTTTATTGGAAATTTATTATAGTTTGGTTTCAGGGTTAGTTGGACAAATTTAATGAACATTTTTAACATTTGTAACCCACTAATGATAAGGCCGCAAATGAAAAACGCATATAAAACGATATTTATAGCGATAAATGATATAATTATACATAAAAAAATAAAATAAAATCATTCCAGTATCTTTTCCGTATTTAAGGAACGCTCTCATTTCATTTTCTGTCTCCAGGAAAGCCCAGTACTTATTCTTCAGGTGAGACAATGGGGAAAATCCACTCTCACAGAAGGATGGAATTCTACAAATAAAAACAATAAAATATTTTAATTGCTTCTGGCATTAAAAAAATGACATTACTGAAGATATTGTCACGGACATTGTCTGATATTTTGCACATTCGTAGAGGTTGCATATATTCAATTTTACTGTATATTTGTGTCTATCGCTCTGTACTGTTTTTTTTTCTATCATTGGTACATCTAAAATACAACAACAAAAAAACTCATCATTCACTCAAATCATTCAAACCTTAAGGAGATGCGAACCACCAGTTGAAAACCCCTGCACTACTAGAGAGTATAGGGAGGAAAGTAAAATAAAATGATATGGATGTGCAGCATTGCTGCCCCCTGGTGGTACTAAATGTCAGCAATTTGAAAGTCTGTTCAAAACAAATCACACATAATGCTACATAATACTGTATGTTGTCATGTCCGTGCATCATACCTCTGATGCATTCAAAAAATGTATAGTGTATAACTATATAATACAATAATGTCATAATGTGCATAAAAAGTCAGTCATCTTGAGTTTTAGGGATTTTTTTATTTGATAAAATAAAATAAAGTACTTTCTAATGAGTTACAAATATATGTATACAAAACTGGATAAATAATGAAAATAAATATTTATTGCAAGATGTCCTTTTTGTTTTGTATGTAGAAAAGCTGCAATTATCTAAACATCCATATAAGAGTTCCAGGGAAACCTTGTTATATGATCGTCATCAATCATCATGCAGAGTCAAATGCAGTAAATGAGATGGCAGTGATGAATGTCTCTCTCACAGGCATGCGCGCACACACACACATACTTACATACATACAAAAACACTTTCATCTGGTAAGGATTGATTCACTGCTCTCATTTGAATTTCTATGTCTTACTCTTCATGACTACATTTTACGGTTTAAAAAAAACCCCACATGATGAATAACATTCATTATATTCAAAACATTTTTCTCAAGCGTTTCTGGGTACTAATGTTGATTAGGTTACATAGTCAAAAAGTATCTAAAAAGGTGCATATAAAACAGTTTACAAGTTTGTTTGGCAACACTCAATTATAATGCATTAGCAAAGTCATGCACCCATCAGGCAGTTACTACAATTTTGGTTGAACTCGGGTTACAAAATAGAAATTTTATTTTGGAAAATATACTTCAGGTATGTATATATATATATAAAACACTATTCAGAATTTAAGGAATATAATCATCCTTGATTCATGTGTAATCATGTGACACCCTTCATGTGTGCTTAAATTATTAGACAGGATGTAACCCCTTGAAACCGGTGTTTCACCTATCCTTAGCAGTAAAGTAATATTACAAAAACAGATTTTGGCAGTGAAAACCCCCCAAAACAATGGTGAACAAGATTTCGGGGATCTGTGTGTGTTTCCTCTTTTAACATCCCACATTCACACCTGGCGTTTGAAATGTATTTACAGGATTTTCATTAAAATTTTTAAAAAGACAAATGAACTAACTAAATTAATTAACTAACTAGGTCACATGGTTCCACCCACTATAAGCTAAGGCTTCCATCTCACATTCCATTTACTTTTTCCCTCATTTGTAACAAAGTTTCTGAGAATGCAAAGTGAACACAAGACATACTTAAGGACTCATGCTAAATTAAGGCTTTTTGCATTATTTACATAGTTGTAAATAATGCGTCTGTATACCAGTCTGTATACCAGTCTATCTGCACACTCTTTGCATTGTCTTTTGTATTCACCTTTAGGGCATGTGACCACAAAAATGGTATTGATATAAGGACAACACTCGTCTACATCGCTACGCAGCGCAACGCAAGCCAAAGCCTCACTCTTCTAACTGATTGTACAAATGAAATAAAAACCAGGATGACTCAAGATCCACTCAAACTTTATTCCATCATCTTGAATGTCTCACGGCACTCCGTGTTGTGAGATGTGACGTCACTACATTACCCTACTACAGTGTCCCGTAAGGCAAATATGTGTGTGGCTTTGCAGGGAAAAAAGCAGATTACGGCCAGAAATTTGTCACTTAATTTGTTATGATTTTTGCCTTGCCCGTCAACACACGTACCTAGTGGTCCAACAATTCCCGGTTGTGCAATATTTGTCACGGATACACTACACGCCAGAGTAGTTGTTTTTGTCAAG
This sequence comes from Brotula barbata, assembly GCA_900303265.1. Classification (NCBI taxonomy): domain Eukaryota; kingdom Metazoa; phylum Chordata; class Actinopteri; order Ophidiiformes; family Ophidiidae; genus Brotula; species Brotula barbata. The sequence goes on from OMNV01012641.1 coordinate 82,540, forward strand.
AAGTACGCAGCGGGTGAGTCTTACAGTAAAGGAAGACAAAAATGTGCTGCCCTCAGTGAAAGCAGTGAGACAAAGGAGCCCTCTCCCACTTAGCAGAAGAAAAACAAACAGTCCATCCAGACGATTGGCATCAGGATGCACGTCACGACTTACTAACACCATGAAACAATAGATGATTTAAGGTTACAACGCTGAAGCCCGTGAATAAGGGTTGTGGGAAACGGAAACAATAGAGCACGGCTCCATTACTGGACGGAGGAAACATTAGACACGAAGCAAACATGCGTACGCAAGCACACAAATATGTGCTGACTTATTTTTGCGTTTTAGCCACATTCCTTCACGTCATAAGTCTCTTGAATTAGCTTGGAGCAGACAATATGATGTATACATTGCACGAGCACACGGTGTAGAACAAAATGTCAAAGGTGACAAGTTGACACTGATAAATTCAATATTTTAACCCTTGAATCCCTTTTGTACTGATACTAGCCAAACACAAACAAATAAGAAAAAAGGGGTTTCACTTTCAGTGACAGGCCAACATCCTCAGTTTGAACTGATATAAGATGTCAGTGATATCTGCCGTTGGCCTATTCAGGTCAGAGCTACAACCATACATACAAAGGAAGAGGGAGGTGAACACGTCGACGTGTAGTATAGTGACTAGGAACTAGAGTTGGGTGAAAGATACTCACATTTAAAGGGCAGAGGACCTGGCAGGGGTTATAGTTTATTTAGCAATAAAAAAAGGCCAAGAAGATAACAAATAGGGATATTCATCCTCTACATCAGAGTAAGATGCAGAAAGTTATGTCTGATCTAGAAATGTGAAGTTTTTGTTGCTCCGACAGCAGAGGAAGCAGTGAATGTTTTGTAGAAATGAATCTGCCGACATTAACTTCTGAACACACTCACATACTGCATACACACTCGCTAAACTTACCTTTTAAGCTCAGTAATGAGCAGTGCAGTGCACGGGATGCCCAGAGTCATGAGTGACAGGGAGTTGACGACAGGTTTGACGAAGGCCAACCCAGTGGTGATTCCTGACAAGATGCCAATGACCACTTTGAACCTTGACCTACATGCAAACAGCAGAATAAACACGCTGTCTAGCAATGTTGTACGCTGGGAATAAGGGTACGAAATGCATCAAGAATGTTAACTGTCCAAAATGTGCCCTGGAAAGCACTTAAACACACGAGTGTCAGATACACAGGAGTAAGATGACTACAGATTTAGCCGTGGAAACTTTGACGCCACAGACTGCAGTGAAGGAGCAGCTTGGTGACAAAGGAAAGAGAAGTGGACACATGAAGCTCTTTTTGACTGGTGTCAGCTATCTTGACCGGGCCTATTATTAAACAGGTCTGGCAAGTCATGTGACAACACCGTGGCTAAGAGTTCGACGGATGGCCCTGCTCAACATAAATACTACAGTGATTTAAAGAGATCAAAGACATGTTGGAGTCATTGTGACCTGGGTTCAAAATGGAATGTATTCAGTTTCTGTTGTGTGCCAAACAAAGACGTTTCTTGTGTTACACAGCTCTACAAAGGCTGATGGATAAGTTCTGACCCTGACACCTAACAAGTGTGTGCGCATTATTGTTTGAACTAATGATTATGATTTACCAGTTACAACGGCCCCTGAGGGCCTGTGACAAGATAGACAAATAATAGGGCTGCAAAAACGTCGGTTGTCACGAGTTTTGTGAAACACATGACGTGTGACATTGAAGAACATTTTAAAGACAAGTCAGGGGCTTCTATGAAATAAAATCCCTTCAATGTTGTTGACAGATGTTTGTCAAGTGTCAATTGCTGGCGTTTAACATCAGACAGAACGGTTCATAACTGTGGGAGAAGGCCCCCGTTCCACTACAAATGCCTGCAACACTGTTTCATATCAGGGCTTCTTAACTAGCAGTTTTGATGCAAGCCTTCCTTACCGATCTCTCCTAAAAATCCTGGGTAGGTATCGCTTAGGGAACCACATGGCAATGGCACTCATGAGCACCCATAAAATGGCCAGCTCATCCAGCATTTGGCCGAGGAAGCTGAGGGTGGCATGGAAATACGTTGATCCAATACCTGACAGAGAGAGAGAGAGAGAGAGAGAGAGAGAGAGAGAGAGAGAGAGAGAGAGAGATGTAATGGGAGTTATGACACCTAGATCACACAAAACACACACTGGTCTGT